>PVJA010003998.1:0-90346 GCA_004027025.1 Myocastor coypus | reverse complement strand
TTTTTTTTTTTTTTTTTTTGTATCTTCCAGGGTCAAATCCCCTCAGGATTAAATTTGAGACCATAGACAGTACTTTGTAGAACTGTTGTTAGTGTTAGCCTTCAGGACGAGTCACGGCCATTGCTTGGCCATTTTGCTTTCTGTGAAAGCCTGAGAGAATGTTTTTCTCTGGATGACTCTCCTTAGACACACAGCAGTTCATTCATCCCTTTCCTCTGAGGTCCCATAATCTCCTTGACCAGGAAATTTGGGACACCTCTGAGTTATAGGATATTACAGCACAGGTTCTCTTATATCCTGGGTCTTTATTGACCTTGAAGGGCTAGGGCCAAAATATTGGCTATCCTTATAGCCCTTCTTTTTCTCCAATCATACTGATATCTGTGCACCTATGTTTATAGCAGCCCAATTTGTAATAGCCAAATCTTGGAAACAACCAAAATGTCCATCATTTGAAGAATGGTTAAAAAAAAAAAGTGGCATTTTTATACAATGGAATACTACTCATCCATAAAGAATGATGTTTGAAGACTTAATATATAAATGGATGTATATTGAACATATACTCATTAGTGAAATAAACCAGAAATATTCTATTTTTTCAAAAATTCTCTTTACTGAACATTCACATAGTAAAGCTATTTTTTCTTAGTTTTGTAGGTTTTGATATTTCTTGTTCTCCTCCAAAGAAAAATAAAAATCACCCAAGCTATTTAATAAAACCTCATATGTAACCTTTTCACAATACTTTAATATGGAAGTATTGCTCCCTGCTAGGTCATTTTTCAAAGTGATTTTGAGCAATGTGAACATTTTTGATTATTATGGACAAAGCATTGTACCTTTACAAGATACAATTACAACTGAAATAGGATAAAGACAAATTGTATTTTTGTTTGTTTGTTTTTGTTTTTGTTTTTTCTTTTTGACTTCACATTTTCCCTTATAAACATATGCAAAGGGCCACATATCCAAGAGTTTTAACACTTGAGGTCAACTTTCATAATCATGGACAGAACATTAGTAACTGAAAATTTAGTAAAGCATAGATTAGAAAGAGCTATGCTCTAATACTTATCATAATCATAAGGCTCTTTCTAATTGTTACTCATTTTCTAATTGCTACTCATTGTGGATATAATGCTAAGGATAGCATATTTAATAAAGGGAATTTAAGTTATGGCTACAGAGAGATTTCAGCCCTGATTGATATTTTTAAGAATTCAATGTCAAGAAGAATTTTCTATGGCTATGTCAACACTCAAGTTTTGCGCAAGAGTGAATAAAGTCCTGTGTATGATCAAATGCTGTGCAGGGAAACCATGAATTTAAATGAGGGTTCTCAGACCACTTCTCTGTCACCTGCAATGTATTTTCTTCTCATGAGAAAAAGATGGGATTAAGAAGCTATTACCTACAAGTGTCTGTTGAGCAAGCAGAGAATCTTTATGACTCTTCCTAAAATATAGGTGTGGCTGCTTAGGCAGCACCTTTCCTTGACATAGCCATGTTTGATTGGAAGTGAAACAAATTTGGGTGTTGCTCTCATTGTTAATCTGTGGGAACAGGTCTCCTCCACTTTGCAGAACTATGTAAATGTTTTGATGTGATATGCCCCAGTTTATAAATTTTTCCTCATATAAGCAAATTCAGAGAGTACAGAGATCACCACACAAACCTGAACTGGTGGCTCATGCAGGATTTGGGTCCAGACTTGAGGAAAAAATATTTAACACCAATCTTACCATACCTGAGTCTTCTCTCAGTTTGATCAAAAAGTATTCTACAAACCTGTCCTAATACACTACAGGCCGCAAGCTTGGAATTTGATGGAGCAATAGCACATATTCTAAATACATGATTTGGATTTCTAATATTGGAATTTCAAATGATTTTTAATACTGGGTTCTTAATATTGTAAATGTGTGTAGATTTTTTTTAGAAAAATGTTTAATTTATTTTAGCAACTTTTTATACATGATATTGTTTTAGAAGACATTTAGGTTGTCTCAGTTTCCTTTCTTTGTTTTCTTTCATTGCTGGGACAAATGCCCGACACTTAAAATGAAGAAAGGAAAGGTTTATTCAGTTCACAGTCAGTGGAGGTTTCAGTCCATACTCGACTGGGTCCAAGGTAGAGAGACACATGGCAGAGAGAGCAAAGAGAGGAGCAGTAGCAGCTCAAGCAGTTAGCTTCTTTTCCCTCCTTACATTGTAATGCAAATTACCTGCCCCAGGGCAGGTGCAGCATCCACACCCACAATAATCAATCACAAACTCCAGAAAATACCCATGACTTCATGAGACTTTGAGAGGACAACTAGATACACCCCATAACATGAGTCATGACTGTCCTTGGAAGCCGAGTCATATTGGTCATCAGCAGTGGATTATATCTAGGAAGAGTGGATTGAGTTCAATGTCAAAGTCCCTTCCAAGATCCAACGCAAACTCTTAGCCGTGAACCCCTGCACAAAAGAAAAATGAAACACTTCTAACATTCAAAGGCACAAAAATAAACATTACATTCCAAAAGATATACATGGAAGGATACAAACCACTTGGACTAAAACAAGTCCAAAATCCAGCAAGGCAAACATTAAATCCTGTAGGTCCTTATGGAACATCTGAAGCAATCTGTGGCATAGTGTGAACTCCATGTAGCTCTGCCCCTATGGCACTCTTGGTGGTAGCTCCCACAGCTTCTCTCTGAAGCCAGCTTTGCTCCCTCCTTGCAATTTCCCCTCGATGATTCACCTTCCTGCTTCTTCAGATTTCTTGGGTTTCCACTGACTAGGCTTCTGATTTACAGTTTTACACACTGACCTCTCAGGGGTGCAATGCCTGGCTTCCTGGGCCTCTGGGCCTTCTGAAATTTACATGGGAGCCTTCTTAACCTCAGAACTCTTGCATTCTGCAAGTGCCTAAAACCAGTGTCACGTGGATGCTGCTAAGGTCTGCTGTCAGCTAGAGCAGTAGCTAGGCTCTCTTCTCTTTTGGCTATAGGGGTTGAGTGCCTGAATTACTGAGCATTCTGATCATGTTTCCCAGGAACAAATTCTCCTTGCTGGCATCATTCTGGAACATGGTGTGGCCACTGCCCACATTCTGGAACATGGAGCTCTATGGCTTTCTTCTCAAGGTAAAGTCTTCCTTCCTTTTAATTCAGAGGCTGCAAAGGGTAGAAAACTGCTGCCTTCAGTGATGCCTTCAGGGCATCATTTAGATTTTCTAGTTTTTTCCTGGAAATGGAGATCCTCTCAGCTATGACTTTGCAGTCCACAGATTTCTTCGAGGTTCCTTTCTGGCCAAACTTGCAACATTTTAAACTTTCCTTCTTGGCTCTTTGCTCTTGATTCTCAGTATAAATCTGGCTAAAAGTACCCAGTCGCAGCCATGATACTACTGGGTATCTTTGAAATATCTTTTGAAAGATTAATCAGTCCCCCATGCTTAATCTCAGTCTCAGACAAGGTCTCTAGACATGAGCAAAATTCAGACAAACGTTGTACCAAGTCACAACATAAATTACCTAGAATCAAATAACCACTGTAGTCCTTCTTCCCAGCATAAACATCCTAAGCCTTATTTTTACAGGCAGGCTTTCTATCAACATTCCCGTCTTGTGAACCCTGACCAGAATCTCCCAAACAGAACAGCCAGTGTTCCAGCTCTTTGAAAGCTGACAACACCTCCAAATCTTTCCTATCTCTTCCCCTATGCCATTATCAAAAGCTTATCTACATCATCAAATTTAGCTACAGCAAGGACCTCACTTCTGGTACCCAATTCTGTCTCAGTTACTCTTCTCTCATTGCTGGGACAAATACCTGACACTCAAAATGAAGGAAAGATTTATTTAGTTCACAGTCAGTGGAGGTTTCAGTCCATACTCACTGGCTCCAAAGTAGAGAGACAAATGGCAGAGAGCATCCTTTCATGGTGGCAGCAAAGAGCAGAGAGAGCAAAGAGAGGAGTAGTAGCAGCTCAAGCAGTTAGCTTCTTTTCCCTCCTTACATGGTAATGCAAATTACATCCCCAGGGCGGGTACAGCACTCACACCCACAATAATCAATCACAAACTCCAGAAAATGCCCATGACTGCACAAGACTTTGAGAGGACACCTAGATACAAACTATAACATGGGTTATGACTGTTTTGGGGAGCTGAGTCATGTTGGTCATGTGCACTGGGTTAGATCTAGGAGGAGTGGATTCAGTTCAATGAGAGAATTTTGTGTTTAAAAAATAAACCTGACCTCTCCTCCCTGCCTTTGACATGCTTCTAACAAATGATACAGTTCATCAGAAACATGTTGGTGTCATAGATTTGGATTTGCCGAAGTGTGAGCTCAGTAAACTTCTTAACTTTATAACTTCTCTAGGCTCCAGTATGTTGTTATAGCAATATGACATGAGCTAAGATGTAGCACATATCTATATTTCTTGGTGCCTGTCTCCTTTTCTTCGCCAGAACCAGTAACATAGAATTATCTCTCTTATCTGGCTCTTCTTCCATTCCTCTTAAGAAATTTGGATACTTTGTTTCCTCTAAGGGCTCTATGTGCTAACTTTAGTAGCACACATACTCTTGGGGCCTGGTATTACAAAGATACTCTGGGTTAACCTCATCATCCAAAATGTTATTTTAATCTCCTCTATTACATCCCCTTTAGTCTGTAAAGGATAGTTTTAGCTCCTGTGAGAGATGGCTATCATTGGGAGTGGCATTAATAAGTTTGCTATTTAACAATCTTAGCAAGCTATCCTTTTCCATACTTTAAAGAATGCAAGATATAAGACCTTAACATTATTAGATTATATTGAGGTAAGCTATTACACATGTAAAATATACCCAAAGAGACTGAATTGTATTTCTAAGTAAGAAAATGAAGTATGGGTTTCTCTAAATATAGTAACTGGAAAAGTCTTTAGGGGAATGTAAATAATTCACTTGATCTGGGTTCACAGCATGAAGGAAAAGGATTCAAGAAAGAAGCAATAGTTATATTTCTAAATTCAGTGCCCTGAAGATAAACTTAGAAAACAAAAATTTCATGGTGAAGTTACTGTATCACAATTTCTTATAGATGTTGTTCAGCTGTTTATCTGTAAAAATTTGTTGGGGAGGGAAGAAAATGAATCAAAATAAATAACAAATACATTTTAACATTCAAACATGGTGAAACTCATGCAAGTCTGTGTGACTCACTTGAGCATTTACATAAAATGTTCTGTGCTTCTTTTTTCACACAGTGTTTTGAAGAAAATGGTTATTTTAATATGTTGATATAAGCCATAAAAAATATACCAACATGGTTAGGGATATAATAACCCCATATAGAAAGAGTTTGTACTCAACTCGTGTGTTGAACTTTTATTTTTTTTCCTGATATAATATTAAAAATAAGTCCATTTCCTATTTCTGGTCATTAAGCTGATATGGATGTAGTAAATATCTGCAAGGAAAACATTTTAATAACATCTAATATATGTTTTTATTCATGTCAAAGTAAAATGTCATTATCTGGTATTTAGCAATATTTCATATGACCAGCTGCTCTGAGTATAACATATAACATAGTCAACAATAACTAGCACATTTTTCTAGTTCTAAGCAAATTTTATAATGTTTTATATCTGGACAAATTGGGAGTATCAAATCAGAGGATAAGGTAGGATATTTGTTGTGTATGACACGCAACAATTTGCCATAGAAATGTAATGAAATCCTATTTATTATCTCTCAAGATATATATCAAGAGCTATGTCATGGCCCCAGGCATAGCTCAGCTGAATCCTCTGAAGTCTACACTCCAAGTGGCACCAGAGGTTGCTTTCTCATTATAGGCTCAGCTCATTAAATTGTACTATCCACCTCCTTGGAGTTCTGCAGAACTCACTCGCTTATGACTTTTGGGTTCATGGCACCTTGGTCTTTCCAGATCTATAGAGGAGGACAAGAGAGTTAATAGCTAGGAAAAGTTTCCTACCAGGATAAGGTTGTATAACTTAATCAAGGAGTAACTCTTTTTTTTCTTTGTGGGACCAGGTTTGAATTCATGACGTTGCACTTGCCAGGCTGACACTTGTGCCACGGAGCTATCTCACATCCCCTAAGGAGTGATATTCTATCACCTACAACATGTTTTATAGAAGAAATTCTCCTGCCCCCACCATAATCAAGGCATAGGGGCAGAGAGGATTAGAAAAGGACACAAATTCCAGGAAGAGGGCTCATGATGCCACCTTAAACCCACCCTGCACCAATAGACATACTGGAAAACATAAGACCTTAACACCTTGCTGCAGATGTGAAATGATACATTATGTGACACAAAAGCACATCATCAATGTGTTTATCAATGCAAGTTGTAGTTTATATAAGAATTATATCTTTACTGAGTCTTTATGCATTAAAAAGTGAAAGCAAGACCTAAGAAGGAATATCTTCAATGACAGGAAAAAAAAAAAAAAACAAAAACCAGATATTCCTCAAAACATTGTTCCTGAAGTGAATTTTGAAATCTCCTGTTGATAAATTAGTCTGCATTTCAAAAGCTTTGATTGCTTCTCACACATGCCAAGAAAAGAGCACTGTCATAAACTGACAATATTCTTTTAGATGTGATATGCATCAGGGAGATTAGCAGCTTCCAGGTGATTGAACCAGTAAAGACAGCATGACAAAGCATGCTAGAAAGATAGCAGGAGTTTCAAACAACTGTGTTACCACCTTAGTTTGTTTTCTTTCCTTCCATACATAGACTGTGATTTGTATGAACAGTTACTTCTGATTGACATGCGAAAAAAGTTTAAACCATGTAAAAATCTGACTATTACTCAAAGTTGTAGTATGAAGCCAATTTTTCAATAGCTCAGATTCATGGAATCTTTTTTATACAAATGAAATGCTGGAGTGAATGAAATTTGTACACTAGGGTTCCATTCTACTGGGCAGCAGCTTCTTAAGTACATTTCAGGCAAGGTAAGAGTAGCAAATAAAAGACAAGTTATATTTGACATTCAATGTAACATTAACAAGATGGTTTATAACAATACAAAATTATTTTACCACTGCATGCTAAATTAAATACATTGTACTAGCAGTATAAATAGAATAAATTGAATTACTCCAGTAGTCCATTCTGGAGATTTGTCTCAAGGCATAATAATGATTATAAAGATATCAGGTCTTTAATTTACTGCCAGAAGAATCAAAAGATCTGACTTGTACAAGTCTTTAGAAAGTGTTTATTGTTCAATACAATGGTATATAAGTTTTCATTTTTTAAAGATATATTTAGTACAGGATCTACAAAGTCTCATTACATAACTCAGACACACAGTGATCCTCCTGTTTTCAGCCTCCCAAGTGCTGAGATTATAGGCGCATGCCATTATGCCCAATCTCAATCACGATCTGAATGTGGGCTAGGGGTGGGACCTGCATGCTGGGGGTCAAACCCCACTCCTTACATCTATCTAAGCAAGCATTTAATCTGCTGAGCTATCTAGCTGGCCCAGATTTCATTCTAAAAAGTAGTGCATGTTTACACTACTTAATATAGTCGTTGTGTGGATGCCCATATTTTAATTCATTTTTCTTCCACTTCCCTCTCCTTCTCTTCCTGTCACTCTTTCTAGGTCTTGACACAGTTCTCACTTGAGAAAGATTCATCTCCCTACTGCTTATTGTCTCTGTTTTATTCTTCCTCTTATTTGTAATTTGGGTTTCACAATAAGAGTCCATGCAATATTCAAGCTTTCTGTGTCTGATTTCGTTAACTTAATATTGCAGTCACAAGGTACACCTACTTTACTACACAAGACCCACATTTAGTTATGGCGGAATAGCACTACACTCTGTGTTCTGTTGAGAGACACAGTGGCTCATTCCACACTTAAGCTCTGATGAACTCTGCTGCTAAGCACGTATGGGTGCTTGTGTCCCTGTAATACGTCATCTTTTTCTCTTGCTGGGATGATGCCTAAAGGGAAAGCAGCTGAACAAAAGGAAACTTCTAGTTTTAGTTTTCAGAGAAATCTCTATATTGACTTACATGGTAACATCTTCTTAGGAAAAGGTAAAACTCAAAGTGGTCATTAATGCGCATTACTATATTTAGTTATTTTCCAGTGTGATTTATTAGAGACAAAAGAGATAAAGATGCCATAACTAAGTCATGGTAAGCTCATAACACTGATTTTCTAGGACACATCCACTAATCCATTGTACAAACAAAAAGAAAATATATCATAAACACACATACATATGTGTTTATTGAAATGAACTTCCATATCATCTCCACTGAAAGCACTTTTTGCTAACCAACTCATGTCCTGTGATAAATCCTGAATTTATGAAATAAGAGCCTCATAGAAATCTGGCCATTCAGACTCTATCTCTGGTCTTTGCTTATTTTTTCATGTTTTAAAATGAAAAATCAGATTTACTCATCTGATTAGATGAGCTAAAGCCATCAGAAGTGAGAATGGTAGCTGTTTTCAACTTCTTTTGGCAAAATTTTATGGTTTAATTGTGATCTTATTTGCTTTATTTTATACACAAACATTTTTAAGAAAATCACTATGATGGAGGCTGAGAATAATTTTACTTCCTGCTTTCTTTTCCTTATCATAGTCACGGTTACTACCATTATCATTACTGACATAGTTCTGTTTGAAATTTAGCCATTTAGGGAGCAATAAATCTCTCAGTTGAAAAGAGTCTTTGGGAGGAAACATGAAAAAGTTTTGTAAATTTATTGGTACAGACATAAAGTTAACACTTAAAATACTTGAGTAATGACCAAGCTATGTAACTAAGTGGAAGAGAACAGAATTGAGCCCTGGGTAGGCAGATGGCATCATAAATCAAATAAGATTAAATCAAAACAGATAGCTCTGTGCTTTTATCCCTAAATCCATATGTTCTTCTTTAAAAAGTATGTAACATTTCAACTTTACACTACTCAAAGGGGGGTTGAGAAATCCCTATAACAACTAAATAATAACACTTATAAACATATTATCAAACATTTAAAAGTTATTTGCTAAGCTTTGCCCCATTCTATTTAAAAATAAGTAGTTTTAGGGGCTGGGGATACAGCTCCATGGCATAAGAGCCTGCCAAGCAAGTGCAAGGTTATGAGTTCAAACCCCAGTCCCTCAAAGAAAATAAAAAGTAGTTTTAAGAGTTCAATAACTAGTCTGATTTTTAGGATTGTGTCAATGGATATATTTTACCATCAGAAACTAATTAGTTTAGTGATTTTCTTAAATTCCTCTAACAAACTACATTAATCTTGATAAAGAGCTGGGTTTTACTAATTTCTCTAACTTATTACCTGCTTATTAATTTTATACATGTGTATATGTGTGTGTGTGTGTCTGACACATAGATTAAAAATATCTATGAATAATGATAATATGTTCTTTTATGACATCTGTCATAGATTAAATACCTCAAAGCACCTTATTCAGCTGTTGAAAACCAATGCCCAACAAGCATATTTCTACTTTCCTGTGTATAGGTTACAGATAGATATTTTCCCACTTCTTCTTTTTAACTTTTGACTTGGTCATTGCTGTGCTCAGCTAGATATAAGCAGAGAGAATCCATGTTACTTACGAAAAAATTACAGAGCAGTTATGAGATTTTCCATATGTTGTTTTTCATCTCTTAGTAATCAGTGCCACTTTAGATAGAGGAAGATGTATTCTTTTGTATATAAAAAAAGGCATAGATTATAGCTTCGTTGAACTAGGAGCCAAGTCTAAGAAGAAAGAAAGTTATCATACACTTTTTTTTTTGGGGGGGGGGACCAGGGTTCGAACTCACCACCTTGCACTTGCCCAGCAGGCACTTGTGCCTCGGAGCTATCTTCCCAGCCCCTATCATACACTTTTATTTATTTATTTATTTATTTATTTATTTATTTTTATTTTAATTTTTTTTTTTTGTCTTTTTGAGATAGGGTCTTACTATGCAGTTCAGCTTGAGCTCACTTTTGTGGCCTAGGCTGGTCTTGAACTCACACCGATCCTCCAGCCTCAGCCTCCCACGTGCTGGGATTACAGGCATGCGCCACCACACGTGGCTCAATTTTTATTAAATTAAAATGGTTCTGCAGCATGGCCTACAACATTCTGACCAATATGTCCAAATATCAGTAACTTGAAAATTAACCTTAACCACATCTAAACAAATATATGACCTTACAAATATGTTACCTTAATCTCATCAAGTAATACATTTTATTTCACCACTCCTTTGAATCTATTATTCTCTAAAATGTACCAGCTAGAAAATAAGACACAATCAGTCTGTCATATTACCAGAGTTATTTATCAACATTGACTATCAACAAACAATATTTCTTGGGCAATTTCCTGTAAGTTGCTAGTAAATTAATGCCTTTAGTCATTCACCCATAGATGATTTTTTTTTTGTATCTATTGAGTACCACGTCTGAAAGTTCCTAAGATACTTCATTGTACATTAGATTTTTGTTGTCATGATTCTGCTTTTACCTAAGGAAAAAAGATTGCAAAAAAAACAAAACAAAGAAATAAACAAAAAAACAATTCTAACACATAATTAAATGTCTTTATTAGAAATAAAAGAGTTCAGGAAAAGGATCAAGTGGGACAGGGGATTGAGGACTCTGGAAGAGAGGACAATATCCTTTTAAAGGTCATGTGGATGGATTTCAAGTCTGGGTCTAGTCTGAGAGTAGAAGCACTCAAATAGACTTCTAAAGAGAATGAGCTGAAGGCTCTGTTGGTGGAGACAAAAGACAAGTTCCAGAATGCTGAAGAGGCTCTTGGATAGCAAATGAAGAAGGCTATTTCTAACCCTATGCCCGAGAAACAAAGATCAGTGCACTATGAGTAAACCCCATGTAACAGGCAAACATACAGAAGCTAAAGCTAGAGGTATTACCTATCAGAACTACAAGTGTAAAGCAGGAGAGCGGGAGATAAATTACCTTGACATGGTCCCTCTCCCTGGCCTTTCGCTGCCGCTAATTGAATCCCAGGGGGGAAACTCACAATGTAGCCCTAAAGATAAGATCTGTAGTTTCTAATCAGGATATACAGAACAGAGAGGGATGAAAGATGGAGCCCAGATTTATGAGGGCAATGGAGGTTTCTGGGCTAGTGCATCTTACTGAAAACATGACATTTCAGGAAGATTTGAAGCCAAGAGTTTGTATTGCTCACATCTGAGGGCAGAGTATTCTAGGATGTAGAATTAACTGGTCAAAGCCCTGAAATAGAAATCACCTTGATAAGCTTGAGGAATAACAAAATGCATCTGAGACAGAAGATGAGGAGAGGAAGGCCATAAGAACTTCAGTGTAAGATAGAACAGTCATCTCCTAGCTGGACTTTAAGTTCCACTATGGAGGAAACATCAAGGTAGGGAAGACTGTATCTGGCCCAGAACTGGAGAAGATAGGTCACAGGCTTGCACATCGTGTGTGAAACCAATCTAACGCTCTTGAGTAAAAGTACCTAATTAGAATGTTACAGACTCAGTCAAAATATGAATGACAGCAGATAAGTGAGAGCTGTATTTCCACTGTCCAGCACCACTTTCACTAATCAAATGCTTGCTGTCATCATGGCATCCTTTGACTGGCCTTTCAGCATGTTTCCACCAATATACAATGCCTCGAGGGTGCTCTTTTTTTAGTAAGTGCAATACTTGCATACCATTCTGCACAGTCACTGAGCCAGAACTAATTTCACCTGAAGTCATGTTAGTACTTTCTGAAGTCCTTTTCTCTCCCATCCCCTCCTTCTATCCTTCCTCCTTATTTGCTTCTTCCCTTTCTTTTACCTTCCTTTTCTTTCCTTCCTGGATTACTTTATTTACATATTTTAACTTTTTTATTATGTATTGAGTTCAAGGTCTACAAGGTCACACTACATAGATCAGACTTGAGTGATTCTCCTGTGTTCAGCCTCCTAAGCACAAGGACTACAGGCATGCGCCACCATGCCCAGTCTCAATCGCCATCTCAGTGTGCCCTGGGGACAGGCCTGGTACTGCAGGCTGGGAATTGAACCCTGGCCCCTGTGCTCTTGCCTAAGCAGACACTTTAGTCCACTGAGTTATCTTCCCATGGCGGCCCTCAGACAACTTCAATCACTTCTGTCATACTTGGTTTAGCGTTAACCACCAATATATTTAGCACTACGATGGTACATTTAATTAATTTTGAGAATTAGAAAATAGCACAGTATATTTTATAATATTAATTGTCTTATACTCTCCCAAATATCCTTCATTTATTGTTTATAGAAATGGAACAAATCTCTCTTAAGGTCAACAATCCAGTTCAATAGTTATGAGCTGGATCCCGTTAGACGTGAGGTAGGTATCACCTTAACTAGAGACTCCCCTGACAGGGTTTGTCTCCTTTGTCCTTTCCAACTGGATATGTGCCTTCAAAAGCAGGGGCTTCCTGGTCAGAATCTTTTCCTTTGTGTAACTACAAATAAGGAGAACAGAAATAGAAGTTGGATTTTTATCATGATTGAAAGTGCTACACTGCTGGCACAACCATAGTAAAGCGCTGCAAACTGGAGACCTCACAAAAGTGAGCTTTTCAAGCTGGGAGCCCAGCATTGCAATACTGGCAGCATTAGATTCTATTGAGGCCTCCTTTCCTGATTATACATTTCTGCAGTTGTGTCGGGTCCTCACCTAGACTTCCTTCTGAACTCTCCAGTTTCTTTTCCTTCTGTTGAAAAGATGCCATTTCCACTGGATTATATCTTATCACTTTTACCTAACTTCAATTTAGTCACTGCCTTAAGGGCCTTGTTTTTATTTCTTAACTAAAGATACTACAGGTTAGAATTTGAAATGTGAATTTTAGGGAAGTGTGATTCAGTTTATAATAATGAACTTGAGCAGTAGGTAAATCTTTTCTTGTTTTTTTTTTTTTTTTTGTAACATTAAAATAGTTTGAATGAAGATATTGGAGTAGCCCAGGAGGCCCCAAATGATAATGGTTAGAAAAGACTCAGTAGACTTGCTGATGAACCAGTGGCAAGTATGATGTTCTGTTATTTCCAACTTCAGTCAACTCAGCCCACAGAACTCTTTCTTGTACTGAGAATCGAATGTAGGCCCTTGAGCTTGCTAGGTAGCACAGAATTCCTACAGTTTTTCAAATCATTTTTTCTCATTGCTGTTCTTATTGTTATTTTCTCCTTCTGTATACTAACAAAGGTCCGTTCAGACTACAAAGCTGTCTTCACAACAGAGCAATGTGGTATGCATGTACTGTACTGTGTTCATTCCACATGAACTGATCCCATGTTTGCTCCCATGGATTTTACTTCTTGAATAATGCCAGAGGCTTTGGGATCCCTCTGCCCTATTATTCTATTATCATTTCCTGTATCCGATGCCATCGTGCCAGGTCTTGTCTGTTTATGTATTATGTATTTCTCAGAGTTTTGTGTTTTATATGCTTTAAATTTGTTAAAATTTCTAAAGACCTATTTATTGTGTAACATGATGCCTTCTCTAGTGTCTTGCTTTTGGTCATAAAGAATTATGTGATTTTGTAAGATCATTGTCTTAGTTACTTTTTGCTCATTGCTGGAATACATGACCCCAAAATGAAGGAAGGAAAGGTTTGTTTAGCTCATAGTTATTGGAAGTTTCAGTCCATACTCAGCTGGATCCAAGGCAGAGAGGCACATGGCAGAGAGCAGCAGTTCATGGCGGTGGAACAGCGACTATGGCAACAGAGGCAATGAAACAACCAGGGGAGCAGAGAGCAACACCCACCAATCAAGGCAGCAGAGTAACAGCTCTGTCTGTCTCTCTGTGTCTCTCTATATTATATTCAGGCTCTCTGCTTCAGCCTATCCGCCTTAGGTCACACCCATAATCCCAAAAGTACTTAGACCCATAATCCTATCAGCACTAAAACACATAATCTCAGGGATCATGAATCAAGTCTCAAACTCTAGAAGTCCCTGCCCCATGATTGCATGAGGCTTTAGGGGGACAACTAGACATAAAACACAACATTCTGCCTCTGGACCCACAAAGTCTTATACATATCCCTTTGACAATAGACATTTTAGTCCATTTGGAAGAGTTGCCAAAATTCCAACAGTTTCAGTATTCCTGAAAAGTCCAAACTCCAAGTCTTCTCAAAGATCCAAGGCAAACTCTCAACTGTGAGCCCACGTATAAAAGAAAAGTTAAACACATTCAACATTCAAGGGTATGGGATAAATATTACCAATCCCAAAGTTGCAAACAACAGTGTAATATAAAACATTGGGATCAACACACATCAAAAACCCAGCAGGGTAAACATTAAACCGCATAGTTCCAACTGGAGCATCCAAAACATTCTGCGCTGAATTGTGGGCTCCATGCAGCTCTGTCCCTAAAGCTCTCTTGGTGGTAGTTTCCATGGCTTCCCTCTTAGGCCAGTTTTGCTCCCTCTTTGCATGATACACATTCCTGGCTTTTCTAAACTTTCAGGGTTTCCACTGAATAGGCTTCTCTCATGCAGTTTTGCACACTACCCTCACAGGGGCACACTGCCTGGCCTTCTAGGCCCTCTGCAATCTAGGTGGAAGTTTTCTTAACCTCAGAACTACTCCTGCATTCTCAGTGTGCCTAAAACTACTGCCATGTGAATGATGCCAAGGTCTGCTGTCAGCTAGAGCAGTAGCCAGGCTTCCTTATCTCTTGCTTTTAGGAGTGGAGTGCCTGGATTGATAAACACTCTGACCTTGATTCCACGAAATTCTCCATGCCAGCTCCATTTTGGAACCTGGTTTGGCTGCTGCTGCCATTCCGGTACTTGAGTCTCTGTCACTTTCTTCTCAAGGCAAAGCCTCTCTCCTTTGCAATTCTGGGACTGCAAAGGATGAGGGCTGCCACCTCTTGTGATGCCCTTAGGTCATCCTTTTGATTCTTTGGTTCCTTCCCAGCAGTGGAGATCTTTTCAGCTCCATCTTTGCAGTCCATAGCTTTCCTGATGTTTCCTTTATGGCCAAACTCACATTTTAAATCATCCTGCTTGACTCTTTGCTCTTGATTCTCAATGTAAATCTGGTTAAAAGCCACCAATAACAACCATGCCACCACTCCAATATTTTGCTGTTTTGAAATATCTCTTGAAAGATTAATCAGTCTGCCATGCTTAATCTCAGTCTTAGGCAAAGTCTTTGGAGCACAAGCAAATATCCGACAGACTTTCATCCAGTCCATAGCAAAAATCATCTGGAGTCCATTGACCAATGCTGTCCTTTTTCCCACCAGAAATCTCAACATGGTCTTTACAGGCAGGCCTTCTGTCAGTCTTCTGATCTGAGTTCTAACCAAAATCTCCCCTACAGAACAGTTGAAGCTTTTCCAGTGCTGCACTTATAGCCGACATCTCTGAACACTTCCTATCTCTTCCTGTAAGCCACTCCCAAAAGCTTGTAATCCACACGGTCAGGTTAATCACAGCAACGACTCCACTTCTCTGGTACCAAATTCTGTTTTAGTTATTTTTTTCTCGTTGCTGGGACAAATACCTGACATCCAAAAAGAAGGAAGGAAAGATTTGTTTAGCTCAAAGTTACTGGAGGTTTCAGTCCATACTCCAGTGGATCCAAGGCAGAGAGGCACATGGCAGAGAACAGCAGTTCATGGTGGCAGAACAGCGACAATGGCAACAGAGGCAATGGAACAACCAGGGGAGCAGAGCAACAGCCTAACTCTGTCTGTCTGTCTGTCTGTCTGTCTGTCTGTCTGTCTGTCTTTATATTACATTCACGCTCTCTGCCTCAGCCTATCGTCCTTATGTGACACCTAATCCCAAAACTACTTAGATCCATAATCCCATTAGTACTAAAACACATAATCTCAGGGATCATGAATCAAGTCTGAAACTCTAGAAGTCCTCGCCCCATGATTGCATGAGGCTTTAGGGGGACAACTAGACATAAACCATAACAATCATTAATCATAAGGAGAGATGAATTGCAATTCAAAAATCAATCTCATTATAGAGAAGAATATGAAAGCACAAATATCCAGACACTTTTTTAATTTCAAAAATATATTCTTTCCCTTTAAACTGATTCTAAGTAGTTTGACAGCTTAGTGAGTCTTAGGGGATCAATCTTAAAATGAATCCAAATTTTGAGAAAAAGCATAGCAATAAAAAGTGGGAAATAGCCAGAAATAAACTTCTGAAGGATAAATATGAAAACTAACTGTAACAGTGGCAGATATACCGACCTAGAAATATAAGTAGTATTTGGTTCAAAAGACTAAAGAAATGTGAGAAATCCTAGTGAGGAAACCACTGACTTTCAAATCAATTGAAAGTGTAGTAAACGGCACTGAGAAAAATATTTCTTCTGTCTTGACTTTAGATAACCAAATGGAAACGATATTTTTCACTGTTGAATCCTGATCTCATCTCCGAATCTCTGAGAAGGAATAGCTATGTATTAATGTTTATGTATTAATGTCTATTGGCACATGACAACTCTCCATATTTAATGTTAGGTAAATATTTTACAAGATTAACTCCTTTACTTGTATTTTTTTGTGTGTGTGTCTTTTCGAGACAGGGCCTCAGTATGCAGCTCAAGTTGACCTTGAGCTCACTTTTGCAGCCCAGACTGGTCTCATACTCACACCAATGCTCCTGCCTCAACCTCCCAAGTACTGGGATTACAGGTGTGCTCCACTCTCCTTCACATCTATTTTCAGGACCATGCATTTGATAGTCCAAATTCACTAGACTATTTCTGCTATCGCCACTGGAAAAATAAAGAAAAGTAGAAAAAAATATTTTGAAAAATGGTTCGGGATATCTTTTCTTTACAAATATATAATAAAATATGTTCTAGCTCTTCCATGTTTGCTCATTCCTCAGCATCACTTGATTTGACAGAGTACTTCTCACCCTCCTTAAAGTATGCCACCAAAATTATAAACATAATTCACATTCAATATCTTTGTAATTGTGTATATGCATGTGTGAATGTTCATAACATGATATTACCAGTTTTTGGCCTATATTTACAACTTTGAACTGGAAGAATATGTTATTATTCCCAAAGATCATCTGTTTGATAGAATAAAGTACAACATAACTTTCATATAACTTACGCATTTTGTAATCTACAATGAGCTCTGTTATATTTTTACTTCTCCCTTTTCCTCTTCTTCTTCTCCTCCCTCCCTCCTTCCTTCTTGTTTCTCTCATTTGCACACACATACATACATGCACACACATACACACACATGCACAAACATGCATTTCCTGTCTTTCTTTCTTTCTTGCTTCCTTCCTTCCTTCCTTCCTTGCATCTTTGCTTCCTTGCTATCTTTCTTTTTTTATTGTACTGTAGGGAAGGATTTACAGGATGTTCAGAGTCTCTCTACTAGATCAGACTCATAGTGATCCATCTGTTTACAGCCTCCGAAGAACTGGGATTACAATCATGTGACGCCACACCCAGTCTGTTCTGTTTTTCTTAGCACTTTGCAAGTTATATCAGTACAACTGCCTTAGCTACCAGGGACAATATTCTTCTATACAGTATCTCTTATCATCTAGATATGCCATACATTGCCAGTTTTACAAGATTAGGATACTTAACCACACCAAAAAAAAAAAAAAAAAAAAAAAAAAAAAAAAAAAAAAAAAAAAAAAAAAAAAAAAAAAAAAAAAAAAAAAAAAAAAAAAAAAAAAAAAAAAAAAAAAAAAAAAACAGCAGTTCTATGTTAAAGTTACATGCAATAAGAACAAGGTTGTCTGCCCTTCTTAATCTAGTATCTTAAATACATTTTTGTTCTAAAAATAATTAGTATAGTATATCTTCACCTCTATAGTCAAAAGAATTTTTTAAAAAACTCACATGTTATTGCTATGTGCATTCTAATTCCAACATTAATCACAGTGAGACTTTGCACTTAACAGAGATAGGCATGCCACCTCAGTTATAAAATGACCCAACAAAATGCTTGTATTTAAATGCTTTAGTTAAGGAAATAAACTTTATGAAAGCAAGTCAATTTTCCCATAAGTTAAATGCAAAAATAAACTGCAAAACCAGCTTCTCCCCTCTAGAGACTTTCTGGTCTAGACTGTCACCAATGGACACTATCTTTTTCTAGTACCAACTCTCAGTTAACCCTACCTTATTCTTGTAAACCTTTAACAAACCTTACCTCTCACAAGCAGTCACCTGACATTTTCTCTAGTCATGCAGCTACCCTTTACACTATGCTGGGAAACCTGAAGGCTGTGGATAATGTGCAAACCAAAAGTATGCTTAGCAGAACTAAGATATTAAAAGCTGATCGGTGTCATAGCAAAGTGGAATCAAACGTCCCAGATAAGAAGCATCATGACTGGCAATAACAGCCAGCTAAATTCCCATGCCCCATGGTCACCTAGCTCTTCCTGACTTCATGTCTTCTAGGTAAATTTTAAGGAATGTGAGAATTAACACAATTTACTTTAGACACAATGCAGCTTATTTCTTTCATGTGCTGTTGATCGAATAGCATGAAATTTAAATATAGATGAGATAAGGGATAATGGAATTACATTTTTCTAATTAAATTTGTGCACCCAGGAAACCTGCACATGTCTGCAAATGATTTCTTGGAATTGAACTACACTTTCACTAATTAATTTTTATTAATATAAGATTGCAGAAAAAACATATTTCATTTACCGTTTCCACTCAATAGGAGCCCATGGTAAATCAAAAAGCTAGAGTTTCATGGTTATTAATTCCATACTGAAATGTTTGCAGATGGCCTTTGACAATAGTCAAGCAAGGTAGAAAACTCTACAAAAATAGACAAGCAACAAGTATGAGTTAGAAGGACTACATGTTTTGTGGCATACATGCTTATGTTAAAAGTGTTAAATTCTCCTTAAAAATCTATATTTTCATTTGCAAAGTCCAAGAGTCAGGGTGTGTGTCGCAGCTTGCTGTTTATCAAATCCATTTATACATTCTGTTGTGTTTAATTTTCATCAGGTTTCACAAATTCTTCTCATGAACAATAAATAGTCCTTCCTTTTTTCTCTCTTCTGTAGCAATTTTGGGAAAGAATTGAAAATGTTATAGCGAAGATCGAAAAGGCAGCAGTTGTGAGGTATAGATAACACAAGACTCTGCTGATAAGAAATATTCTTTGTGTGTGTGTGTGTGTGTGTGTGTGTGTGTGTGTATGTGTGCATGCGTGCACATGCGCAGGTTATCACTACACACCTCTGACTCATAGTGATCCTCCTATTTTCTGCCTCCACAGTGCTGGGATTAGGTGCATGCTACTACAACCAGATTCCATCACTTCTCAGTGCAACTTGGGTGTGAGGCTAGGATGGTACACCAGGGACTGAACCCTCGTCCCTATGCCTGGCTAAGGAGGCACTTTAGTCCACTGAGATATCTTCCCAGCTCTGACCAATGGATATTTTCTTATGAGGCTCTTTTGCATTCATCTGTTAGAGCAGCAACTATTGGATAAATTAGTACAGATTATAATAAGCCTTAAAACAACATAATATCATTTTCTGAAATTCATTCCATACCATCCAAAACTTCAAAATGACATCATTCTGCAATGGAGGTTGTATGTGTCTTTGGATAGCCTCATTGGATTACAAAAGTATTATTGTGTAATGGGGATACTTCCCCCCAACTCATTTGCATGGAGGAGGAATCCATAGGCAGCAATGGAACATTGTTCATGGGCAAGCTCAGTTCAATGCTAGCTCTATCTTTCACTCAGCCACTCATAGCCAGTAGAACCAAAGCATGTGTGCATCAGACCCGCCATGCTCTTGTGTGGCTTAGTGGGTAAAATACAACCACGCAATTAGTAGTATCTCAACCTACATATGTATTTGCCATGAAGACAAGCATTTGTTATTACAAAGAAATACATGCTGATCATTACATTATTAATCTTAGGCCTGTATTATTCTATAAAGTAATTAAGAAATTTTAAATATAAAAAGCATGAAATTCTGTTAGTTATACATTGGGTGTATTATATACTTTGTGCTCTTCTTCACTCAGTGTGGTCCAGATTAGCTAAATGTTAGAGCACCCGTATTCTACCCAGGTTTAAAGGGCAAGGGTGATTGTCCCTTGCATGGAAAAAAAGCTGCAGTTTGCCACTCTTGTGTCTATCAGAATCTTGCAAATAACCAAATATTTAGATGAACTATCTTGAGTTCATTCAAATTACCTATTTTACAGTTAATAAAGCTATCTGGGAGTTTTAAATATGTTTGTTAATACATATTTGAGATACTGGAGGAATACATTCATTCTGGGGACCGCTACATTCATACAAGAAGTCTTGACCTTCCCTCTTGCCTTCCCTTGATCTTCCGCCCAGTGTTTACCTTTAGTGCACCCATTATTTGACCTTTGTATCCTCAGTGCCTATCATTCATGACAGAGATACAGGATTTTACAAAGGACGCGATCTTAGGGCCCTTTGTTACTTTTCCGTGCCTGTCCAACAAATTTCCCATATGTTTAGTAGCTCAACCAGGCCTGCTATTTCACAATGACTATGGCCTAGGAAGCAGGACATAAATTAGCTGTTTCTGCTCCACAATCTTAAAAAAAAATTCCAAAAAACAAACAAAACACCCACACAAGAATGGTGTTCTCAAAGAACAAAATGTCTTCTGCAGGAGAAATTTTGAAAAGATCACTGCCATGCTCATGATAACTGTCAGTTTCTCAGTTCTTCGAGGTCTGTGAAAACTGTGAGGTAACTCCTAGCAAGCTACAGGCTGGAATGGCTTCTCCAGCCTCCTTTATACAGCAGCATGATTTACAAAAGCCAGCAAGAGCAATTCAGCCAACAAGACAAGTCATCACCTCTTGTAACCTAATAATTAAAATGACATCCCTCTATGTAAAATTGTTCTCTTGATTATTAGCAAATTAGCTAGGCTAGGAATTACACCAGGCTACAAATTCCAGGAGGCAAGGCCAAACTAGGTTCAAACTCAGAGGACGCCCTGAGGTCATCTTTAATTTCATCCATGATCATAACTCACCAGTATTATGATCAATGTTCTACTTGCACATTGATAAGGACTTCATTCTTCTTAATGCCATTTCACTCTATTACTGTTAGACACTCTTTGGAAAGAAAGAAAAAAGTGAAGGGCAAGGAATAATAAGAAAGAGGAGAAAGAGTGGAAAAAGAAAAAGGAACAAGAAGAAAAGCTAATAAAAATAATTATTCCTTTGAATTTTACGTGTTTGTCTTACTGCGCACCAAGAGTGCTTCATGTAGGTTCTTGAGCGGTAAAATCAAACAGAGGGAAGACAGAGGCAGAGCTGATGTAGAAACCTAGCAGATTTATAATGCAAATGCATGCATGAGGTCCAAAATATAGTTACAAAAAGGACATGAAATCGTGTTTTCAGAAGAGTCCATCAGACTCTGAGCTACTGAGGGGTACTGCTACAACGTATCAGATCATTGATAGATGATTTTGTCCAACTATGACCAGATATTTTTAATGTGTAAATAAATCTCATTTGGTGCAACCTATTTTATATGAGGCCAAAATTAAGTGAAATAACATTTCTTACAGTTTGTGCAGAATTTTCCTAGCTATTTTAGTTTGGATTATCTTATTTGGTTCACATAAACCACTCTCTTTGAAGAAATACATATTCATCATATCAGTTTACACTTAAAAGGTTTTCCTTGGATCCCTATTATAGAGAAGAGAAAGTCCAGACTTCTTATCCTAACTGTAAAGAAGTTCCAGAGGCAGACTCGTTCTGGGTCAGTGGAGTTCTATATGCTTTACTATTCTCTTCCGTCCCCTCTAATCTGCTTTTGTCTGTTCCAAACAACTGAGACCCCTTGTCTCCTACACACATATTTGTTCCATGTATTGGACATGGTGAGGGTCATTTCTTAACCTTAGTTTTGTTGAGAATTTGGGTGATAATTTTTCTCTCTTGTAAGTGCTCTCCCATGGATTGTTGGATACAAATGCATCATCCTTGGTTTCTGTCCCCTAGCTGCTAGTAGTAGCTGCACATACACATGATGAAAAAAAATGTCTCCAGAGACTACTCAGAAGGGCAGCAAAAAAGTCAATGATCCTGAGAATCACAGCTGGAACTACTTTAGCTTTCTGTGTTCTTGCTTTGGAAGATCCTGTTCCAATTTATCTCTTGACCTAGCCTTGCATATTCTTTAGAAGATACCTCCACTGATCACTGATATGAACCAAATATTTGTGTTTCCTCTCCCAACTACAAAAGTTGAAGCCCTAACCTTCAGTGCGATAGTCTCTGTATAGGCCAACAAAGGGCACAGCATGTGAAAGAAAATTACAGTATAATTTTCTTTTTGACAACTCAATGAATATGGGAATATGTATTACACCTATTATGGTCAATTTCTCAGTCATCTATAGGCATTGTGATTACTATACTAATGTCACTATTGAATGAAGGTTTAAAGTTTTAAAATGTATTAAATTTACTAGTAGAATAAAAGATATTATGTTTAACCCCTCCAAAATACTCCACCTCGGGTAAACACACATATCATTCTTTTTGCTATGCTCTAAACAAAGTTTTTGTTGTTGTTTTGTTTTGTTTTTGTTTCTTGTGCATGTGGGACAGGGTACACAGAGTCTACAGGGTCTCATTACATAGATAGCACTCGTAGTGATTCTTCTGTTTTCAGCCTCCAAAAGTTCTGGGATTACAGGCACGTGCCACCATGCCCAGTCTCAATGGCCACCTCAGTGAGCCCTGGGAGCAGGGCCGGCACTGCACCCCTGGGATCGAATCATAGTCGCTGAGATCTGCCGAAGCAGGTGCTTTAGTATGCTGAGCAATCAGGCTGTCCCTAACAAAAGTGAAGATATCAAGTAATTCAGTATCAGATTACTGTCTGGCCATATTTTCATTTGTGAGAAAAAAAAAAAAAAACTCTACCCCTGTAAATTAAAGGAGAAAGGATTTATTTCATCTTCAAGTGTGGAGAGATTTTCAGTCTGAAGTCAGATGGGCCCAAGGCTGGGTGAAAAGGCAAGAAGAGGAGTATGCCCAGCAGAAACATCCCATAGCATAGCACGCAAGGAGCAGGGTGATAACCTGGGTGAAGAGAGATAAACAGGTGTCCAGGTCATGTCCATCATGACCCATCTCCCCCACTAAACTTCACCTCCTATGTCACTAGTGGACTAATCTTCTAATGAATATCCCACACTCTTATGACCAGTCACTTCTGAAAATCCTCACCTAGGAGCACATGAATACTAGGGTGACATACGGTTTGAATATAAACCATAACAGGGACCGTTTTTAGTATCACTGTACGTGGATTAATTTTTTCCCACTGCTATGGGTTGAGCCCAGTGTATTCTCACAGGATCTCAGTTAGTTGATAATGTACTCAAACTGGGCTTGAACTTATGATTCTCCTTTCTCAGCCTCCCAGAGTTCTGGAATTAGAGGCTTGTATCACCATGCCAAAATGTTATTTAATAGAATTACTATTGTAATTTTGTTGATACTTTGAGTGGAAACATTGAACTTTAGCTCATTGGTTGTCTTAAATGAACATGCAGATTTAATTTTCATTTAGATATATGTATATAATTGAATTATTCTCCATTTAATAGTTCTATTGCAACATATTCACATAGGGGGAAGACTTCTTATTCATTAAATAAATTTTATGTTGTGCTATCTAATTACAGCCAACTAGATTTAGTATACTAAAGTCACACTTTAAGGAAAAAAGCACTATACCACAAATCGTTGATCAATTTTATAAGAGTTCAATAGAGACTTCCTGAAAACTATGAAAAAAGAAAACAGATATGAGGATACAAAACAACTGTATAAATATCCATACAGCAGCACTCTGCGTTAACATATTTACATATTAATAAAAATACATTCATGCAATATCAAAACCATAAGCAATCACAGAAATTTCTGAAAGAAACAAAATATATGACTTCCAAAATAATGTTAAACCAGAAATTCTATTGGTGCTGAGTACTCAGTCTAGAGCCTTGCTGAACAAACTGTGAGCATGTAGTGCACTCAAACTGTCAGCTAACTGGCTAAATATGAAGAACGGACTGCTGATAGATATTAGGATAGAGCGACCAATGCTCTCCAAAGCATCCCATGACTTAATCCCTAGATCCGGTGAACGTGGTATTTTCCAGACAGCAGAGAGTGTGCAGATGCATGAATTTAAAGAACTTGAATCGAGATCGTTCTGAGTTAGCTTAGGCACAATATCATCAAAAAGAGCCTTAAAAGATGAAAGAATATGTGAGAAGAGCCAGTGAAGATCTGACGAGAGAAGTATGGATCAGTGTCAGAGAGACTATGAGGCTATGACTGGCGGGCCTTCTGTTCCATGGGAGAGAAAGTCTCCATAAACCAAGAAACCTGGAGAGAAGAGAAGACTCCTTGGAATGCAGACATATCAACACCAGACTTCGGACCTTTAGAACTCTAAGAAAGTAAATTTGTATAATGCATCATACCCATGACCTATAATAGAGGTAGCATTTAACTATATTTATTTTGTTATCAAAGTTTACATGTTTCCTGTCAGTACTATTTCTTGGAAAGCAATCTGGAATACTTTTATGATAAAAATATAAGAAAATAAATGATTATGATATACAAGAAAAATAAAGGAAGAAGACAGTACGTCAGATAGCAACCATACTAAAGCTGAGTTGGGCAGTAAGGGATTTTTTTAAAAAAATATTTATTTGGTAAAGGTTTATTTTGCTATGCAGCTCTGACTCATGGGGATCCTCCTGTCTCAACCTTCCCAGCACTAGGATTGCCTGCATGCATCAGCACACCTGGTTTTGGGGCTCACAGAGCGAGCTCATGGTAGGGTCAGCACAACATGTGGCACCAGGGCCTGAGCTTGTGTCCTTGTGCTTGTCAGGCAGGCACTTAAATCACTAAGATATCTCTGCAGCCCAAGGTAGGGTTTTTCCTTTTTAGAAATTTCAGCTTGGCAAAAATGGCAGCAGCAATAAAACCTGAAATGTTTGGTCGTCTTAATCTCATTCCCTTAATATAGCTTTATGCCATGCACTTGGAAATTCTGGTTTATCTATCTCTGTTCCATGGATAGTTTTATACAGATGTGACATGAAGAATCCATGTAATTGAATGTTATGCTAGTCTTCCTTCCTTCCATCCTTCCTTCCTTCCATCCTTCCTTCCTTCCTTCATTCCTTCCTTCCTTCCTTCCTTCTTTCCTTCCTTCTTTTTCTTATTTTATTCCTATCATGAAAAAAATAGCCAGATGAGAGAAAAAGACAAAAATAAAAGAAAGAAAGCTATAATTATCTTAATTAGACAAGAAAAAATACTTCTCAATTTTTATTTATGGAAAAGTTTCAATAGTAGAAAACAAAACCTGTAGAACAGTGAATTTCAGAAATGATTAATATGGACCCACAAACTCATCGTTTTCCAGAGAGTGGTACTTCCTTTGGGCAAGTATTGAAGACGTGCGAGTTCCATGCTATCAGACAAAGCCTTAGGTCAAAGATAGAGGCTTTTTAATTAGGCAGTTCTTAATACAGCAGAGTTCATCATCAGGCCTGAAGACGTCGCCTCATTTGCCCCTTATACTTCTCTATGTGTGAACTTTGAATCACTTGTTGGGTGAAAGTAGATAAGGACAGCACAATAACACACTTCAGGGGCAGTGCTAATGCAGTATTTGCCTTCTGATGATAAGATGAACCCAGATTTCCTTATAGAGATTTCTGTAACTTTCCTGTAGTTTTGTTAAGTGCAGACCTGAGGGAAAGAGCAGTGTAATGAACAGCAATACCATCACAACAAAGAAACGATCCTCCTTGTTCCAGCCCTCTGGATCCTAAACAAGACCCTCCAAAGCTATTCTACTTGAAGAAAGTTAGAACATACTACACGAACCTGTAACTAAATAAAAGAAGAGCAAGCCCGGAGGGACATCCCGATGAGATGGTGCCCCTCAGCCTATCACCAGCAGGCGTCTCTGTGCCAGGCAGCCCTGATTTACCCTCCCCAAATTGGATTTATTGTATTTTCCAATTGAAGCAATACATAAATTTCCCACTTTCCCTGAGTATCATGATTTGAAAAAAGTAAATATTACATCCTATGTTTTATTTTAAAATAACTGCTTGGTAATTCCCTTTAATTATACTGATAATTTGGTTTCAAAATATTTTTGCATGGCTGACAATATCTAATTTTGCCTGCAATTTAAGAAAGGAATATTAACAATCCATGAGTGCCTGCATTTGTACAGGTACTATGGGTAGGCACTTTTCTATGTTATTTTCTTTTAGTCATAACTGTACTTCAATTGAAGTATAACTTGGTACCTTTTTTGAGACAGAATCTTACTATGCAGTTCAGGCTGGCGTTAAACACTGTGTAGCCTAGGCTGGCCTCAAACTTGCTGAGTTCCTCTTCCTTAACTCCCCAAATGCTGGGATTACAGGTGTGCACCACCAAAGTTGACTCTGGCTTGGTTTCACAAGACTTTTTTTTTTTTTTTAACTTTGTTATAATTACTTCTTATCATTGAAAGGATGACAAGAGAAATAGAGAAAAAATTAAAGACATGTAAATGCATATAAGGCACAATAAATGCCTGTGTACTTTTATGCTCATTTCTGCACTTCTTGTACTCTGTGCATTCAGATACTGGGAAACTATTTGGTTATACTACTTAATATCAACATTCCCTTTCTTTAATTTCCAGGCAGTGAGCTGAGATTCCCAGGTGGCATGTAGCTTGTCTAAGGCCAGACATATCCCACACAGACCAAGTGTCAGGGAAGATGGGGAGGAAGGTTCATGGGAGTGTATAGCCTGTCATAGGGCCAACAACTTCTCTCAGAAGGACTTCTCAATAGAGGCCTGTATCACCTAGGTATTTATTATCTTTTGCTCTGCTCATGAGACTTAGATTGAGTTTGTCTCTTTTTGATTGTAGGACAATTTAACCTTAAGATAAACAGGAAAGAAGAAACTGTTTATAAATTCTCAGAGACATTTAAAGCAGAAACAGCTGTTGGATTGCATTGATCTTGAGCGGATGGAGACTGATCTCTCAGGTGGATAGACGTTAGATTTCACATAGGTTGTCATTTCGTGCTTTGAAGAAACATGGAGAAGGCCAAGGGGAATAACTTATTGCATTTTTAATAAAACTAAATTCTGTAATGTAATATAAAATGACAGCCCTTGATTACAAGCACTGATGAACATGGTCCCTGAATTCTACTCATAGTTACAAATAATCCTGAGGGGATTTTGTCTACATCCTCACCTTTGAACACTATTTTAAAATTCAAATAATAAATGGATCTATTTGGTGGTGATTGACACATACATCACCAGTATTGGCTTAAAATATTTTAATATATTCTTTCTTTTTAAATGTATTTGGTTGTTACAAGGTGTCTCTCTATGCAGCTTGGACTCATAGTGATCTTCCTGTTTTCAACCTCCTCAGTGCTGGGATTACAGGTGTGTGTCACTATGCCCCGACTCTGTGGCTGGCTCAGCCCATCCTGGGGTTGGGCTGGCACGGCATGCGGTGCTGCAGATCGAACCCTGTTCCCTGCACTTGCCTAAGGTTGCTTAAGCAGGCACTTTAGTCTTCTGAGCTATCTTGCGGCCCTTAACATATTCTTGAGCAAACAAATACACACATTCTTTACTGTAGTTAAATTCCTTATACTTGAGCTTTTTATAAAACTAAAAAATGAGGAGAACTCTACAGATTAGCTTCAAGGTGAACTAGAAGTCTAATACATTTCAAGCGAAGAGAATTTTAATTGCCGACCATGCATGACTATGGCATTGACTGGTTAGTTAAACATTTGAAATTATTTATTTTTCATTATTCAACACTAGAAATAACACAATTTCCTTAATTTTTAGAAAATCAAATTGCTAGTTAATTTTATTTGAAATATTCTGTAGTGTCATATTTTCCTTCAATATTCAGGATTGTAGAAGTCTGTATTTTAAATTATTTTATTTAGGTTATGAAATTTGATAAAAGCCATTGGTACCAACAGGATCATTAATAATAAAGAGATTCATTACTTTAGTCTGGTTTTTCTCAAGTGAGACTCTCATAGAAAAGCTAAGAAGTAAATGATTTATTTGGGAATGTAATTTTTAGGGAGACTCAAAGACCTTAGATAGGACAGGATAAGACAGGAAGTTCATTCAAAAATGTGTTACCAAACTGGTTGCCTACAGGGAAGAGTGTTTGCTTGACCCAAGGTGATTTCTAAGAGCCTTCTGCTATGTCTCAAAACTCCTTATCACACAATTTTGAATAGGCTCCATTGGTCCATCTCCAGCACATAAGTATCACGCATGCATGAGTGCCAAGCTCTTCCGGAGGCACACACCCTCTAGGTCAGCGCACTGCTGTGCACAGTCAAGACACCATCAGTGAACCTCGAGCCAAGATGCTGAAAGCATCCACAGAGTTACAAGATCAGTGGCTGGAATAAGATGTGAGAGCATCCAAGGCAGCTCGCAGCTACACACAGAAGGTTTTCCATTCACTCAATATGAAAACCTACAGACACTGGAGTATTACATGTTTACATGAAACTGAAGTAATTGTAAGTTTTAACATTTTTCAGAGGGAATACATAGACATCTGTAGTGAAATATACCATATCCATGGCAGTTTTATAATTAGTTTTAGCAGTTGAATTGTACATCATTTGCTGTATTGATGTAAAATGTGATAGAATTTTCTTTTATTCATCAGCTACTTCTTTTAATTTATTTCAATATATTTTGTCAGCTTCTATGCTTCCATATATGATATATTTTGTGTATTAAAATATAGGTGCACTACTACCGAAATACCTTGTAGAATGGCTAGGAAAATAGGAAACTGGTTTCTCAATCTCTAGCCTGCCATGCCAGCCCCACTCCCAGGACACCATGAGACAGCAACTGAGACTAGGCTTGGTGGTACCCACCTATAATCCCAGCACTTGGGAGGCTGAAAACAGAAGAATCAGTACAAGTGTGATCTATGGAATCAAACCCTGTAGACCCTGAACTAAAATACACTTAAAAATAAGAAAAATTTCAACATTGTAGCTTGTACTAAACAGAATGTGTGACACATGCTACGGCTTAGTTGTGGGGGATATGGTGTCCCAAAGCCCCACATGTGCAGAGGTGGAGTGTCTGGCAAGATGATTGCATCATGAAGGTGCCATATTGGGTTAGTCCGTGGATGGTTCCTAGACCACTGTATTTTCAGGTGGTGGTGACTGGTTGGATGAGAGAGGTCCCTGGAAATGTACCCCCAGAAAGGAACATTTTCCTCCTGTCTTGGTTACTCTTCTCTTGTTGCTCAGACAAATACGGGACACTCAAATCAGGGAGGGAAAGTTTCATTTAGCTCACAGTTATTGGAGGCTTCAGTCCATACTTGACTGGTTGCAAGGCAGAGAGCAAAGTTTCATGACAGCGACAAAGAGCGAGAGTGAAGGGAGGCATAGCAGCAGCTCCAGCAGCTAACTTCTCTTTCTTCCTTACACTGAAATGCAAATCATCTGCCCCAGGGAGAGGCAGCTCCCACACCCACAATAATCAGTCACAAATTCCAGAAGCCTCCTCCCCATGACTGTAGGAGGCTCTGAGAGGATGCCTAGACACAAACCATAATACCTCCAGAGCCCATTTTACCCTCCTGCTTCTTGGATGCCATAGGATGTGCAGCTGACCTCTACCCAGATCCTGCCATCATGCCGTTTCTGTCTTGGAGCCAGCCAAGGCTGAGCCAGAATATAAGCATCCAGCTTTATGTCTCAAGTGTCAGGGTGGTTCTCAGCAATGCGGAAAGTGACTGCAACACTGCAGTTGGCACATGCTCAAAGCAGTTGTGAACTAATTATCTATCTAGTGATATTGTATATATGTAGCACATATGTATATAATAGTGATATAATATATATAGTGCATATGTATGTAATATCTATATCTATATCATCTACATCTGTGCCATCTATATTTATATCATCTATAGCTATGTCTATCTAAATCTATGTATCTCTATCTATCTATCTATCTATCTATCTATCTATCTATCTATCTGTGCTAGCTATCTTTGTTTCAAGAATTTAGAGTGTACAATGGCATTAGGTTCAGACATTACTCTGTTTGTACATTGTTTTCTATTTACAAATAATTAAGTTAACATCCAGCTAGCTAGCTAGCTGGCTACCTATCTATCTGAAAATATTTCAAGTGTATATAGGTCTTCAGAAGTGGGTAGATTACTTTCCAATGAACTGGAGCAAGAGCAGTACTCCCAGAGTACTGTTTCCTCTAAGGGAAAGTGGGAAGTTGTAGGGCTAATCTAGGTTGGAATTTCCCTTCATAGTCTCTGAGAGAGGAAGTGACTGAAGTAGGTCTCTTGATCTCATTAGCATTACAAATCCAGACATATTCCATATGGCTAAGCACAGAAATCTGCATCTTATCTGAATTCAGGTTAAAGAGAAATTATGTGACCTTCCAAGTGCAATCTTAAGCCATAATCTCCACATAAAAGATGATGAAATTGGAAATCAAAAAGAGGTCTTTCAGTTTTTTTCTTGAGCAATCTTTCTGACATTTTTACTCAGACAAGTGTCATTCATTTTATTATTGAAACTGAATTAAAAATAAGGGAGTTCAAATTGCAAGTTCTTTACTTTAAAAAGTCTTATTATAGTTGCATTGTTTTTAAAAAAGGTAAATAAACTTCACACGGAATTACACACACCTGGATATACATTTAAACATAAAAACATGCATAAATGTACATCCACGTGAACGTATATAATGTAGAACTAAAATATCAAGAAAACTAGTCCGAAGAATAAAATTGCTCTTTAAAGAATAATAATCATTTGCAGATAATTTCAAAAATAGGAACTCAATAAAAATCAGCCCTCTTTCTCACAATGTTAAAGACCATAACACACCCTAGTAATGTTCAGTAAATTTTATTTATGCTTTCCATAGTATCACTTTGACAGCCAGCTATTTAAAAATAGCCACTTGTGCTAGTTATGCAATTTCCTACCAGTAATTCAATGTTGTATTTTGCCACTGTCATTCTCACTTTGTGGTGTTTTCATGCATGTAAAATAAATTTCATGACTTTATGTCTTAATAATGGAAGTGCTAAGCATAAAAATTATACAAAATTTTCATAATTTATGAGGTTGCAGTAATAGGTCCCATGAAAGCGTGCAGCATATATGTATATAATATCTGTATGTCTATCTAGCTCTCTCTCTATGTATCCATGTATCTGTTCATGCTAGCAACTTTTCTTCAAGAATTCAGTGGGTATAATGGCATTATATTCAGATAATGTTATTCAATTTGTATCGTTGTTTCTATTTACTCATGATTAAGTTAACACAAAGCAAAATACAATCACAGAATAATTGGCCTTTATTTACCCCTTAGGCTGGCATAATAAAGCATCATATACTGGTGGCCTCAGCAGTGAACGCTCATCTTCTCTTGGCTTTGAGCCCTGGAACATCCAAGATCAAGTTTTCCAGTTCAAGCTGCCTTTCTGCCCTCCAGATCTTTGCTTTTCTTCTAAGTCCTGACCTGACAGACAGATGTCACCACGAGCCCCAGCCTTCATAGCCTCCTCCCAAGGCCTTATCTTCAGTGCATGCAATTTGGGGATGATGGTATCAATACATTAATTTTGAGAGTAGAAGAATTCAGCCTTTAACACTTCATTATTTCTAAGAATTGTTACAGTTTCTTCCTATGCTATCTCAGCGCACAACATGTGTTCCTCTTCTCTTTTAAAGCTGTTGTTTTAACATTAATACCTCTTATAAAAGATGAAAGTTTTGATAATAATTTGAAAGATGTTCTTGACTGCAAGTATCACATATTTAGGATTTACAGAGTGACAGATGCCCAAGATCCATCTCTTCACTACATGCTCTGGACCTGGTTAGAGACACATCTTATTTTGAACATGTTCCCAGGGGAGCACTAGGTTTAGTATTCTTTTAGTATTTTTTCTCAGCAGTCCCCCCTAACATTTTTGAAATGGAAAGAGCTCTCAGAATGATGTTTCAAAGTCTCCCTAGAGGGAACCTGACAATGTTATTAAAATTTTACCTTCAAACTGTTTCTACCAGTCTGGCATTAGTCTGTCAAACAAACATAGAAATGTATCAGAAAATATAATGTTTATTAAATGAGTTGGGTTTAGCAATCCTATATCATTTTTCCCTTGGTTTCCCAGTGTGTATAAAAGGACGGAAGTAGGTAAAGTTTGGCCGAGCCTGCCAAGTCTTACAATAAAACGCATGTTCCGTGTCAAAAACTTTCAGAAGCACTGACCCCAAACCTTCTCTCAGGAGGTTTTGGGCCTCCCAGGCCTGTGCTTCTAATGGGGCTCTCTGTGCTGTGGTGAAGCTAAATCATTTTCACCCTTAGCGTGTTCCTCAAGAAAAACTGTTATCCCTTGTTTCGAGGCAACAGGACTTGGCTTGTAGGTTATTTCCTTGGTGAGATTTTTTTTTTTTTTTTTCCTCTTTCTTTTCTGTTTCCTTTCATGGGAACTTCTCCACCGCTTCCTCCTTCAGGACAAGGAAACCTGGCAGCTGTCATTCCACCCCTGTAGGCTCCGCCTCTACCCCATGGATAGCTAGCGCGCAATCCACGCTGTCCGTTCTTGGCATAACGCAGTGCAAAACTTTCCCTTCCACAAGAGCCAAGCAAAAATGTCTCCGTGTAGGTGGGATTGATCACGAACAAAATTCAGGGCTTGAAATGAGTCATCAAGACATTTAGACCCATTTTGACATAAAATGAGATTAAAATGAGTATGTAATCACTGCAGTACCAAAAATGGAAAATAAATGCGAACTACATATTTGTGAAAAGTGCTAACTTCCCTTGTTTTTAGAATTTAATTCTCTCAGAACATTGGCTTTTCTCTTTCTAATTTTAACACTGTAATAAGCTATGGAAGTAATGCACTAAATACAAATATGATTTTTCTGAAACACTATAAACACTTGAAAGGAAAGAGCCAGAGGAAGCACCAATGAGAGCCCTACCTGGAAGGATACTGCCCCCTGATCGACGCCTCTTCTGATTGGGCTCCATTTTCTGTTTATCAGTAAGTCAGTGGTAGTTCTGCTCTGACCCATCAATTCTTACAGCCCTACCTCCCAACACATAGAGCCTTCAGGGACATTCTATTTGCACACTGTAGCTGCGTCTATACCTGAGCACATGTGTGCAGTTCATTCATTTTAACCAAAAGGCATGAGTACTCCGAGGACATGCGCAGACACTAGGGAATTTGTAGACCAAATAACTCCTGTAACTACAGCTTCTGTGAGGCCTCCCAGGGACCCCCCAAGAGCTCTCTCTCTCTGTCTCTGTTACCCTGTGGACATGTGGACAGTTACATTTACCACTTCTAGAGAAAAAAGATGAGTTTTTTATTCTCCAAAAGTGTTTACAGACAGATACTTCTAATGAAGAGGTGAATGTTTACACTTGGACTGGTTGCAAGAAAATATTTGCATTGTTCAGGAAAGAGCATGATGGCCCAAACCCTAGGCATGGGAAGCAACTGAGCATAGTGATGGGAGGCATATTTTCCTGAGCATTTTCTAGTTAATTGGGAAACTAATCCTTTGGCTCTTTTGATTTCTCTTGGGCCTGCAAAAGTTGTTCTCCAGACAGAACTGCCTGTCACGCCACTTCTCCAGAAACACCATCTCCCCACCACACTGTGACTGAAATTCTTACCACGGTCCTCAGAGTTCACACTAATCTGTCTTTTGCCATTGTTCAAGTACTTTTGTCTTTATAAACTTTGTAGTAAACACCCAGAAGCTCTAGTTCACTAATTCATCAAATGTCTTCATGCATCGTCTCATCTGTTTCCTGCACTGGAAAGTAAGAGGCCAATTCCAATGAGATGCTTAGAACCTAGAGACATAACCCACCAGTTAACATTTATTAAATTAGTGACAAATTAGAGACACTGTGAGTACAAATATTAAGGCCAAAATTGTTAATCAACTGTGAATTATTGTCATTCAAATCATCCTTTAATAAGGAATTTTCATAGCTAGTATAATTACCTTATTAACTGCTAGCTAAATACATGCATAAAATGTTTTAAGTGCTGTCTATTGTTGTAAGGTTCTTTATGTAGAATGGGAACAGAAAAAGACATATAATGAATGAATATCTTTCTGTGATACATTTTATCCTTATAAAATTAGATCATAATTCCTTCAGAAATATCAGATTTTTGTCTCAATGCATTCACTCTAAGGAATTCATGGAGAAGGAGAAGTTGTCTTAATATAAATGAGCATCCCAGGAAATGATTCATTGTGGACCCAGGTTTTAGTCACCAAGCAACAAAGCAATGGAGTAATTACACACACTAAACTACTTGCAGGAGGAGCATGCAAGGTGTGTCCAGGCTCCATTGCACCACACAGTCCACATTCACCATTTTAAGTGCCTTGGCTCTTTCTCTTCCTGTTTGCAACCTTACTGTATCAAGATTGCTGCTATAGTTCCAACCATCACAGCCATACTTGAGTGAAAGAAAGTAGAGTGAAAGGAGCTTTGACCAAAGTCATCCTCTGTTAGGTGGGGGAAAACCCTGTCTAATATACCACTGATTTACTCATCCTTATTTCTCATGGTCTACTGTTGGTCTCATGGACTTTTGTATGCATAATGAAGTTTGAAAAAACTATGAAGCAATTTTTTTAAAAAATGGAAGAATAATGACAGACTCAAATATTTATTAATTTATTCTTCTGAACCAGGCATACTAGTACTATGCAGAAATCAACTTCTGTGGTACTAAGGTGAGAGCACCAACCAGTAGGTATCAGATAATGTCTTTTATGGGATGTTATGAATAATAAATATAAAATTTATATAATGCATTGAGCATAATACAGTTTAAGCAGAAATTAAAAAAATAAAAAAGAAAATAAGAGCCCACACCATGTAAATGATATTGGCCACTAAAGAAACCTTCCAAGATATAAATTTTTTTTTAAGGTTGTGTGCACTGTTACCTTGTTTGTTTTTGGTCTTTCGTCATTTTATCGATTTTTTTTTGGTGGAACTGTTTTTTATAGGAGGTTTTATTCTTTTTTTGGTACCAAGGACTGAACCCAGGGCTTCCAGCTCACTAGATAAGCATTCTACCACTGAGCCAAATCCCCAGCCCCCCAAGATATAAATTGATATATACTTTGATATAAATAATGATATTATAAAACAAGTTCTGTTTCTTAAGAATTCATTGGACACAGGGAAAACATAAAATACAAAGTAATGTGCTAGACCTGTAGGATGTATTAACTTACTTAATCCATACTATAATTCTATCACATACGATGTTAAGCTCTTGTCAAGACAGTTTAGAACAGGGAGATTTGTTACTATTATTATTGTTATTTTGTATTTTAGGGAAAGGCGTACAGTGTGTTCAGGGCCTAACTACTAGATTGGACTCATAATGACCCTCTCATTTATAGCCTCCTAAGAGCTAGGATTACAGGCACACATCTCCATGCCCAGTCTCAATCGCTGTCTAAGCACCCTCGGAGGCAAGGCTGGCATGGCAGGCCCGGGAATTGAACCCCTGGCCCCTGCACCTGCTTGCACGTACTTTAATCCACTGAGCTATTTGGCCAGCCCTGAGTACAGTGACATTAAATTACCTGCTCAAGTCAGTATTGCAGCTAGGATTTGAACTCAGATTGACATTACAATCTGTGATCCTGCCTGTCTGGCAAATGTTGTCAAAGGGCTTTGAGTTGCAATAATCCGTAACAGTATAGACACTGATATGCCAAAGATCATAATAATCATAATGGAATTAAGAAAATAAACGTAGCTAGACAAGACATTTTCATGTCTAGAGGTTTAATTTTATTTTTGGAAATGAAAACGAATTAAGACTTGACTCACTTGACTACCTTTAGGAATGCCAGACGTTGAGATTTAACACACATTGCTGTCCTGGTTGTGTATTTTTAAGCCTTTAAAATTTTATTTTTCCCAGGCTGTCTATTTCCTCAAAAAAAAGTTATTTTACTACCGAGCTTCATGCTGGTCAGTTATGTTTCTGACTAAAAGGCAAGTTGGTGTTGCTAGGTGATATTAATTCCGGTGGTGTTTGGCAAGACGACTGCTCTCCCGAGTGTACTCTTTGGAAGCGATTCTATAGCCCACTGCAGAGGCTCTGTCCCACATGTCACCCATGACAGGCCACTTTGGCATTTTTTTTCAATTTTTCATCCAGCATTTTGACTCATAGTTTTGGCCTCAATATTTTGGAAAACAGAATTCTGCATTATCAAGACATCTTCTCAATAGCTGGAGAACATGACAAAGATGTCTATGACAGGGTCATCTCCATGCAGCCTTCCACAGTATGTGGGCTGAAGCACAAGCATTTTCAAGTTCTTGTGAATTTTTTTTTTCCTAAAGATTTATAGCTCGAGAACTGTTTTACTGTTCCCAGTGTCCTGTTTTGGGGCCTCCATTTAGTGTCACCATTTGAAATGGAAATGTATTCGAGAGTCCTAAGTTTATGAACATTGTCAGTTTTGTGTATCTGGGAAAGATCATCCAGTTAGCCATTGCTCTGGCACCGCAGGGATGGAAACACACACTGATTCAAATACCACAGCCTTCATCAATCTACATCTAGACATTTTCAATATTCCTTCTCATTTTTGGAGTCTGTTAGATGTGTTTTTCCCCCACACTCACTAGAATGGCTGCTTTGATGGGTAATTATAAGGAACGGCTTTGACTAGCGTTGGCAGCTAAATTCTTTTAAAAAAAAAATCTGTTGTCTATGGATAATTTATTTCTACCACACTGGTTTTCATAGAAAGGCTGGATGGCCCTTTCACAGCTGTTGCTTTCCACACTGAATTTAATGTTGAATGAAAGAACTCCTAGGGGTAGCATCCTATAGGTACTTTTTGGGAAGAAAATACCTTTATTTTCTTTATCATTAAAACAAAGCCATGTAGAAACCAGGTAAAACTATTTTTATTGGTAATTTTCTTTTTCCTGTTCCGATAGATACAGTATCTAATTGTTTGCAAATTCAGAAGTATATATATATATATATATATATATATATATATATATATATATATAAATGAGCATGAAACATATTGCTATTTGCAATGTCAAATACCATTTCATTTTCTCTTTATGTCTCCCAAGATGATCCAAATGGATAAAGTGAAAGCTACAAGTAGGAACCCGTGATGAGACGTTGGAGGTGCTCAGTAGCTCCCAAAATCTCTCTGGGCTCCTCTTCTCTTCAAAATGATTATTGATTGTTTATTTACTTTTATGGCCAGCTCAGTCTGCCCTGAGGGCAGGGCTGGCGCAGCATGTGGTTCCGGGGATCCAACCACGGTCCCTGCAGCCGCCTAAGCTTTCCTAAGCAGGCACTTTAGACCACTGAGCTATCCTGCCGGGCACCCAAAATGATTACTGAATGATCCTCTAAAACTTAGTTATAGAACTGAAATATTTGTTTTACCATGAACTTTCACTTAATTGGATGGATCAAATAAGTTACATTTAAGAAATAGTATGCATAATTTTAAATTTATTCTATTTCCTAAATCCAATCCAGTATGTTTCTATAGTACTGGGTGTGCTGTGGCTATTTAAGTTATTGATAGTTTACTAGATAACGTATCACTTAACGTAGTATTTATGTCACTTAAATATACAGTATTGTGTAATGCAAGATGATTGTGTTCAAAGTGACCGAAGAACAGAGGACCATACTGCAGAGATGCCTTCATACTATATTCCAGTTCATCAAGCTCTTCTTTATATTTCTTGGGAGCAAAGCAGCAGAAATCATGGAAAGTGTTGTAGAACTTATCAGGTTTTACAAAAGCCTCTGTGACCCCAAATTTGCTCTAAGACAATAAAATGTTCTCATGTACATTTTAAAGATAAATAATTTAAAGTCAGCTGTAAAGCAACAATCCAAATCCTGTCTGGGCAACCCTTGCTTGACACATTGCTGGAACCCACAAACTGTGAACATTTATAAGAATTCAGTGAGATGAGCTGTACACTGTTAATCACCATGTGCCAGTCTGCCTGCATTAGGGAACATTTAGACAGGTGATACAACATTATTTCTGGTTGTGCAAACCAAAGCCTTTTGAAAAGTGCTACCATTTGAATCAACAGCCTAGCAAAAGAAGTTCTACCATTGCAATGAGTCAATATCATATAAAGGGTTGATGGCCCCAGTAGAACAAATTTGTCAAGAATAGCAAGTTATCTTTCTTTTCTGAAAAAAAAAATACCCATATTTCATTCTCTTGATTATCAGAGCTCCATATTCTCCAGGTCTTTGGCTTTGCACAATTAGTGCCCAACAGTCTCAGGCCTTTGGACTGAAACAAAATTACACCATTAGCTTTCCAGCTTCAGCACACCAGCCTCTTAATCAGCATAGTCATATAAAACGGTAATCAGTTTTTGCATAAATCTCCTCTCTCTCTCTCTCTCTCTCTGTCTCTGTCCTATTTATCTACAAACTATTTATATCTCCCTACCTATTAATCTACCTGTCTGTTCTATTTCTCAAGACAACCCTATCTCAAAGTACAGGAAGTATCTAACAAAGTCCAAGATAAGAAGTAGGCACTCTAAATGTGTACATCTTTTCCTTTATTTCTTCCACCTTAACACCAAATAAGCAGAACTAACAATGAAAAAAACATTCTTCGAAAACTGGCAGGTACATCACTTACCAAAAATGACTATATACAAGTTTCCTCTTCTATGAAAAAAGTCGGTGTTTTCATTTGCTGAGGGTGACCACTATGGAGGCAGAGTCCTTTCTACCTCTACATGACAGCAGCAGCAGATCTTTTAGAATTCTGGATTGTGTGACCATGTAGAATTGGGAACAAATCTTGCTACAAAGCAACTGTGTCCCAGAACTGCTACATTAATTTTGTAACCCATTTAATTTTTTTTTCTACCTTTCCAAGAGATTTGATCTTTTTTAATTAAAACATTTTTCTTTCGTTTTATCCTGTTCAGGCTGGGGAGATAGCACAATAGGATAAATGCTTGCCTGGTAAGTGCAAGATCCTGAATTCAATCCCCAGCACCATCACTAACTAACTAAATAAATAAATAAAAATAAAATCATTTTATCCTTTTTTATCCATTTTACCTTTTTCATGGTTTGGGTTGGGTATCTTTTTTTTTTTTTTTTTTTTGAGACAAGGTCTCTCTGTGCAGTTCAGGCTGGCCTTGAGCTCACTTTTGTAGCCCAGGCTGGTCTCGAACTCGCTCCCATTCTCTTGCCTAAGCCTCCCGAGTCCTGGGATTACAGGTGTGTGCCACCACGCTCAGTTTGGGTTGGGTATCTTATGCATGTTTATTTTCAGGTGGAAATCCAAATGGGTAAAGAATATCCTGAACTTGGAATTAGAGAAGTGATATTTTGTTTATTTGCATGTATAGTTCCTTGGTGGTCTCCAATTTTGGAAAAATATTTTTTTAAGGAAGGATAATCTAAAAGAGGTTATAAAGACATCCATCAGGAAAATAAATATGCAAATTGCAGGATACCTTGAGGATGTCCATTAGTAGAGTAGCTCTAGCATGCAGTAGCAGAACTGTTTGTTTCTTTGTCTTTTACACACTTGTTTTTTCCAGCTTGAGGAGGGCCAGTCTTGTGTCCCAAGGTTATTTCTTTATACTCTGCAGGAAGCCATCGGCCCCCACGATGGCTGCTGAAGAGGCAAAAACAGTAATCGTCTTGATATTTTTACCAATCATTTAGAATTTGAGGTCCAGTAAGTTCTCAGAACATGATACTGAATCTCTTTCACTAAAAGCCAATCGTATCTTCTTCCCATCACTGCAACTGGGATCTCGCCAAGGTCCTTCCGGTAGGACACAACTGCTTACCATTTTATTTATATGGTATGCATAAAATTTGCTTTGATTTGTTATGTTAATGAGAGCATTTTTCACTGCCTAGGAAATTCAAGTGTTTATGCTATTTTCTGCCCAGTAACATTCTTGAGCTTCAGACATTTTTGTAAATATTTTTGTAATTCTTTGTCTGGTGATTTTGAAAGGCAAGTTACAGGTTGCAGTGCTTTTTCTGTCTGCGGAGAGTACTGACATGCTTTGTAACAGCATCATCCTATCTCAATGTGTACATTTTATATACAAATGTTTTATACACTTTCTATTCTTTTTATTTTGTGTATAAGAGCGTTGGAGTTCTGAAAACTACTATTTGTATTCACATCTTTTGTGCTGCCTATAGTTTAATAAATCTAAGGAATAAGATGTGTATTATGATTATTTTAAAATCGGTCACTTAATTTACTATGATCATAAGAAATTGTCAACTGAGAAAGAAAGGGATCCTTATTTTAAAGACCTGTTACTTCACATATCCGATAAAAATTTTTAATTGCATCTAATATTGATTTATCTTTAGTCTTAAATGAGTAAAGACTAGTCACAACTTAAAGCCAAAAAGGCAATAGCTTTATAGTTCATAATTTTTTCCTTATGATTTTCCTCATGGCAGTACCTTAATGTTGAGAGCTTTTTGGTACAATATAGTTTTTTGGCTTTTGGAAAATTTCTCTATGAAAAATAACATTTTTATTATCTTTGCACAATAAAATATATTCAAATTATTAGTAGTAATTCTGTTATTATTATTTGATTATTATTTTATGTATTTGATATAAGGTCTCACGACGCAGCTCCGACTTATAATGATTCTCCTGTTTTCAGCCTCCCCAGCTCTAGGATTACAGGCGTGCACCACCACATCCCAACTGGACCAGAGTGCTCAGGGGTGGGGCTGGCACAGCATCTGGTACAGGGGACTGAAGCCAGATCTTTGCACTTGCCTAAGCAGACACTTACACTGCTGAGCTATATTACTAGCCTTATATTCAAAATTTTTATTCATACTTTTTTTTTACCAGCTCAATCTTCCCTGAGGGTGGGGCTGGTGTAGCATGTGGTACCTGGGATTGAATTGCCCCTGCCTCAGCTTGCCTAAGCAGGTGCTTTAGACCACTGAGCTATATTCCTGGTCCTTACTTCTATTTCGACACTCCAAGGTTAGGTTATTAAATAATGTTCCAGTTTTCAAAATTTCAACATTCGTTTTGATGTTTCTATTTTCTAAATGCAAATGAATTTACATTTTTATATTGTGCAGAATTTTAGCCTCATTTTATTGTTTTTTGGGTCAACTTATGACACCATTTATATAATTCTAAAATTAATTTTATCCATCATTAATTGAGATTAAATCATTAAACTATATGAAGCTGTAATATACACTTGCATGCAATTTTGAATTTTCTTTCTACAATAGTAGTTTGGACCTGTTCTAGTACAATGTCTAGGTAGCCAGCCAGTTCTCGATCACACTGTTAGTTGTGTGAAACTTTTAGTCAAGATGCCCCTAACATAAGTTCTTCAGAATCTTGCATTTCAGCTGCACAGTGCTATCATTGTACCATATTTCTTTTTGTGTGATAATAAGGTGTAGAGAAATGGAAGGATTTTGTAATTTTATGACTATGTATTTTTCATTTGGCATGTGTCTGTGGATCAAAGCATTTCAAATATTCTTCAGCTCTCCCTTCTCTCTTCCTCTCTCTTTCTGTCTATCTCTCTCTGTGTGTCTTTCTCTCTGTCCCTCCCTCTCTCTGTCTCTGTCTGTCTGTCTGTCTGTCTGTCTGTCTGAGGTTTGACAGGATGAGGAGAGAATCTGGTCTTGATGAAATACTATAATTAAGGAAGAGAAGATTTCAACAAGATGTATAAAGGAGTGAATTAAATGAAAAGCTCTTGACCTCAAACAACTAAAGAGTACGTAGAAATGCATCATCATATTTTCTGCACACTGCACTGCTTACCCATCTGATGATTCAAAGTCAAGAAAAAGTTGAAATTATGTCATTTACTTTAACAATAAACTAGTTTATCTTTTTATTTGTTTAAGAAGCACATGCCATTTTGATCCTCTTTTCCTAAATACTAGTTGCCAATGACTTAGCACAAGTCAAGGCCACAGCATAGGATGTAGTGGTATATGAAATTATGTAAAAGTTCTGAAGAAATGTCACTGGGGCTGTCACATGAGAGATAATACAGAGACATTGTGATCAAAACAACTGATGAAAGTCTCATTTTTTCATCAGTTCCCTTCAGAATACTTCCTTCACTTGAACTCCCTCATGTACTCATACTTGGTACTTTCTAAACAAATTCAGGCTTCTTTCATGGGTGTCACCATTGTGCTTTTTTATCTGCCTTTGTGTCATGTGCTGGCTTTGAAATGTATAATTTTAATTGTTATGTTGAGGTTGGAGAAGAACCAGAACTAATATGTTACCAGATACGACAAATAAGACTAATGCTGTGACATTACAATGTTTTTATTTGGCAGAAATTGCCATAAATATAAGCTACAAGCTGCTTTAGAAAGTATCAAGAATGATTCAATAAATGGGCACAAAGCAAGAGAGGTGTTTTGAGGGAGATAATGAAAATGTACTTTTTGACTGAACAAATTTTATTTTTATTTAAAATTCACTATATTTTGATCACACTTGTGATATTGAAACTTGTAAAGGTATATTTCTACAGCTAATGAATAATACAATGTGTTTAAAAAAAAAAGTGCTAGACTTTCAATTTCATTTTATACGTATCTGTCCAAATTTCAAGTTTTAATACAAATACCTCATGTTTTTATAAGCGTATTTGATTGATTGATTGTTAGGGATCAAACTCACAACTTAGTACGTGCCAGGCAGACACTTATGTCACAGACCTTGCCAACTCTTAAAAAAACTATTTTGATAGCCATATTTGAAGAATCACATGATGACTCAATATACTACCCTAGCATCATCCTGTGTAAAATTTCACCTGATTCTCATCATAGGAAACAATTTTCTCCAATCTTGCATTAAGTACTATGAAGACTCACAGAAAGACAAAATGTCATCAACTAGACTAATCAACCTGGAGCAGACACTAGAAAATTTGCTTAAGTTATAGAGTTGAACTAAGTAAAATATGGATCATCTGCAAAATGTTATTCTATATATGGAAAGAAAAAATTACTTACCTAAAAATTTAGTGAATAGTCTTCCTACCTCTCTTTATTATCTCATCGGTTAAAGCATTATTATTCAATACATACAAGATTTCAAAATCTGCAAATTGTTCATTCAAACTTTGTATTAATCAGAACACTGAGTAGTCCTCAAATGCATGAAGCCTGAAACTTAACACCGCATTGATGTAGTCTACATAATTTCCTGGTTTAGTCTGTAGAAGGAGAGTCTTCTGTCAATAATATTGATAAGATTTATAGAAAATATCAGTATTTATTGTTGGCATAGATAATATTAGGTATTTTATCAACTAAAAGTAATACATAATTTTAGCATATATTTCAAAGGTATTAAATAAATATCAACTTATACAATGTAGCTGACATATTTTTTGTCTACTTGACCTATCTTTTTGAGGTATGGGGATGTGAAGGTACCTGTTAAGATTGTATTATTAGTTATTAGATTTTTTATGTCAGTAAAAATTTGTCTTAAATTGTTGGGTGCTCTGATATCTGGTGCATACATATTTATGACTGTTATCTCTTTATTTGGAAGTTTTTCCCTGGCAAATATGTAGTGACCACGTTCATATCATTTGATCATTCTTAGTTTGAAGTTCAGATTTTTTGTAAACAGAATAGTTACCCCTGCTTGTTTCTGAACTCCTGGATCATGTAGTATTGTTTTCCATTCTTTGACTCTCAGCCTATCAATTTCTTTTTTGGTTAAATGTATTTCATGAATAAAGCACACTGCTGAATTTTATTTCTTGATCCACTCTACCAATCTACTTCTTTTAATTGGTGAATTGAGCCACTGACATTGGTGGTTATAATGGACATACATTGGCTAATTTTCATCATGTTATTTACCTACTGTTGGCTCCCAACTTTTCAGGTTTCGCACTCTTTGTCCTCTGGGCTGAGTTCTTTATGTTGTGCTTGGAACTGTGGGTCATTTTCATCTGTGTCTAGAATATCTTTTAATATTTTGTGTAGGATTGCTTTGGCCTTCATAAATTGCTTCAGCTGTGCTGTGTCATGGAACTGTTTTAATTTTCTATTAATTATGAAGCAGAGTTTTTCAGGATATATCAGTTTGGGTTGGAATTTCTTTTCTAATAGGACTTGGAGTACTTCACTACACGCTTTTCTTTACTTTCTTTCTTTCTTTTTTATTTTATGTGTTTGGTACAGCATCTTGCTACACAGCTCAGACTCATAGTGATCCTCCTGTGTTTGCCCTCCTCAACACTGGTATTACAGGCATACAACACCATACCCAGATGTGGTTGCTGGCTCAATATGCCCTGGGTTAATATTATATAGAGTTGCATATGCCTCAGTTAAATGAATGTCAGATTATTTCCCCAGAGTTATTAAATTTTCTCCTATTATTTCTGCACATAGTATTTTTATGTTTTTATTTGCATTGGCTCTTTCTTTTTTATTGGTGCATATTATTCTTATATTGTCTATCTTTGCACCATCTTATAGCTGTTAAATTACTATTTCTTGGATCATTGTTTTTAAGAGGTCATTACTTACCTGTGTGGTAGTTGCAACGATGTCTTCAAGGTCTGAAAGTCTATTATCTCTTTCATTCCAATGGCTTTGCCAACTTTTAATGGAAATTTTAATTTTCCGTATGTTTCTTTGAAACTGTTTCAGGCATTCTAGTTCTTTTCTGTATTGTTCATTCAAGGTTTCCATAATTTTTCTATTCTCTTTTTTATCAATGCTTTTTTCATTAAAGATCAGTGAACTAAGATTCTACACAAGTTTACATCTCATAAATTTTTCAGATTTTGGGGGCAAACTTTGTGGGAAAAGATAATAAATTCCATTTTATGATTGTAGGGGTTATATTCTACATAGCCATGAAATATATAATCTGGTTGCCAGAAAGAAATCTAATTAGACTTCTTATATTGTCCTCTCATGGACATATAATGTTATATTGTAGTAATAAACATGACCATAGTGTGATTTAATGATTGAACAACTCCGTTCTTAGGAATTTGAAGTCTTATTTGTGGCTGAATCTGAACGATTCCTGGCTACATTTTACATTACTAAAAAAACAAAAGGTTTACTATTGAAAAAGTTACTGTATCAATTCCCATTGTGCGACTATAGCAAACACTGGAAAGAGTGAACTCATGAAGCCAAAAGATTCATTTGTTTTTAGCTTTGAAATTTTTTGTTCATGATTAACTGAACTTTTTTTGTTGTTGTTGTTGTTGTTACAACAAGGCTGTACTTCATCACAGGGAGAAAATATGCAAGAAATGATTGCCCATGTTATGGCAAATGAAAGAGTGAAAGGCAGAGGGTCCCAGAGCAGTGAGAGGATGCTTCTGGTGACTAGAAAACCTTTTTCAGGGGGCTGGTCCTTGAATTACCTAACACCTCTCTATACTACCAGAATAGGCCCAAAACTGACATGTGGGTGCTTAGGACATGGTGTAGACCCAAATTATAACACAGATTATAACTACCACTTTATGTACATAAAAATCCCTTTCAAAATAATCACCAAGTTCCATTCACAAAAGTATATTTCTGTCATAAATTCTTCAAATTTCAGGTTTGAGCTTTGTGGGAAAAGATCATAAATTCAGTTTTATGAATATTGAACTCTGGATGTCTTAAGGCAGTGCAAGGAAATAACCTAGCAGTGCATCATATATGTCTGCAGCTCAGAGCAGGGATTTGAACTACAGATAAGGTTGAAAGTCTTATTTGGAAGAGATTACCTAGGGGAAACATAGAATAAGAGGTCAAGAGGGTTTGAGACTAATCCTAAAACAGTTCCAATAATTAAAGTTCTGGTAGAGGAGAATGAACTCACTAAGAATGCTAAGAAGGAGGCTGGGGAGATAGCTCGATGGTTTAAGCACCTGCATGTGAAGCACAAAGAGCAGAGTTGAATCCCTGGGACCATGTGCTGCACAGGCCCTGGAAACTACTAAAGCTGGGCGTGGCAGCACATGCCTGTGATAGAAACACTGGAGTGCAGGTGGGAGCTGAGACTAGAGGATCACTGTGAGCTCAACCTGCACAGTGAGGCCTTGTACCAGATAGAGAAATAAATAAATAAGTAAATAAATAAATAATTTTTCAAAATTTATTTAAAAAAGAAGCCGGGCATGGTGGCGCACGCCTGTAATCCCAGCACTTGGGAAGCTGAGGCAGGAGGATTGGTGCGAGTTTGAGACCAGCCTGGGCTACAAAAGCGAGCTCAAGGCCAGCCTGAACTGCACAGTGAGACCCTGTCTCAAAAAGACAAAAAATAAAATAAAATAAAATAAAAAAGAATGCAATGTAGGACAAGCTAGAGGGGGACGAGAAAGTTTTGAAAGAGTTTGACATACACAAAAGTAAAAGAAGAGAAACCTTCAAAAAGTGATGGATGATTTAATGGTTATAACTTCTGAGAGTGGTGGTAACATAAATATTGTAAACAAAAATGCATGTCCTTTGGAGATACAGAGGTTGCTTATAAGTATATGTAGTTCTTACTATGCATTTATTGCATTTTTGAAAATTCGCCTTCTAGATATTACTTGCTATGCCTTCAAGTTAAGTGCCTGTACATAACAAGAAAATCTGATACTTATGCTTTCAGCAGAGGTGAAACAAGCTATCACTCTGCCTTTGTGCCCTTGTTTTTGCCACAGATGTTTGTTCTTTTCTTAGACTATTTGGAATAATGTTCTCTGTATTTGTGAGTTTTTAAGACATTTGTTAATTTCATATTTTAAAGTATTTCCAAATCCTATTACTGATGATCTTTCTACAGTTCTTAAACTCAGGAACAAGGTAATGTACTTTATGAACAAAATATGTGTGCTAAATGACATTTGCTCTGGCATGAGTTATGGTGTTGTTGGCTGTGAGTCCAACGGCACTAAATATGGAATCATGAAACAGACACACACACAGCAGGAGGTTACGTATTAATTCGTTGATAAAAACATGACCACAGCTTGAAGGAAACTAACTTGGCATTTCTTCTGGGAAAAGTGTTTCGTATTTGCTAATTCAGTGTTCATGTTAACTTTATGCAACACAACTAACATAAGTAATGAGAATCAGATAAATGTACATAATACGAATGAATAACACAGGGAATAGTGTTACGTGTCGCTTACTGACAGATATTATGCTGTTTCATTTAGCACCATACTTCATGGATTTTCTATTAACACATTCTTAATACTTAATTACATTTTCCAATGATTTCTGCTAAGGTCTTATTTACTATAACATATAATAACTTGAATTTTTTCTTCTATTTCAATAAAACTGAGTTTTTACAGCAGTTTTACAATGATACACTTTTACATTCAGTTCATGCTTAGGAATTCTTTTTGAATATTTTGTTTTTATATAGATGGAGAAAGCATTTCATCATTGTTATTCTTGGATATTTTCTAAATTCTAACCTATAACTTTGAATTCAAAAATAATCTGTTCAACATCATTTTATGATTGGTTTTAAACAGGGCTTAATATGTTATTTTGATTCACCTTTACCTTTCCTTCCTTTAGATTTCTGTCTTAATAATGTACATGAACTCGACTTACTGTCTACTTTCTTAGCATTTTTAAATGGGACGCAGGTTGGAAGACCCACAACTTACCCCGTAGTCTTTTATTACTCAGTGCTTCTGACATTTAAAATTGAAATATAGACTCAGTGCTTATATTATACTGCCATGATTTATCTAATGTTAGATTGCTGTGGTTTTGATTTTACATGCCTGTTTTAATTAAGCAAATTGAGACACTTACCACACACTGAAATTTGAAAGACTGAGATGGACTTGAAGTTGGGTATTTAGGTGTCTTGTGGAGGATGCACAGTGACACATAACCAACACAAATTTTTGTACAGTACTTGGTTTTGTTTTCAGAGCACACTCACATATCCTACAGTGTACTACTTGTGAGGGGTGGAGACCCAGAACCAAAGAGAATATTCATGTATTTTATCTCTGAGATGAAAGCCCATCTGATGTATTTTAGTATAGTTGTAATGTGTATTTCAGATGAGTTTCCAGTCGACTGACAATAGGAAGACAGCAAGCAAGGGGTAAATGCACATTTTCCATTTTTCAAACGACAAAGAGTCATTTTCCCCTTTTAAATCACTGTTTTTGAGTTTGTTTCCTGCAAGCATGAGCTCAGGAAGTGATAAAGTTGACACAGTTGCTGATGGATTTTACAGCGACCCATGCCAAGTTGTTTCCTGGTGCCAAACACAATGGATCAGGAAATATGGCACGTGACCAGAAAAATCTTATTGTTTGGAACAAGTTTTCTCTTTCACAGTGGCTCTAAGCAAAATTTTCCAGAATGTTACGATATGTCCCCACAATGATGGATGGCCCTGCAGATGTTCACACAGTTATCTTCACACATAGTTTTCTTATTAGCCCAACACTTGAAAGAACTAAATTTCAAAATAGCCTATGAAACCCCTGACAAGTCTTTTCAGAACAGATGAAATAAAACACATTTGGTAAGAAAGAATCTGATGAAGGAAAAAATAATAACAGTAACAGAATTCTTTTGAACTTGATTTCCTTAAAATCATTTTTTTTCTAGTCTACTCATTAGTGTTGTATTTAGGGTTATAATCCATACATTTTCAATGTAAAGACTCTGAATATAACAGGCCTCTTGGATTTTGCTCTAAGAAAAAGATATAAACTGTTAATTTATCTCTGTTTTGTATAGAACCAATTAGTGCCAAATACTGACTTTTCTTCCCATTTGTATATCCAAATGTTTCTTGACATATAAAAGTATTTTCTTCCTTTTCAATGATTTCAAACTTTCATGGATTTCTGGCTGTTCCCTCTAGTTAGTATCAATTTGGCTTACATATTCATACATATTTTTCCCAAGATTGGAATTTGGGTTTTTATGGGAACACTGTAATGAACTCAGTAAAGAGCCAAATGAATGCTTCAAAAATATTATTCACGTTCCATAAGGGTCTTTTCAAGTGTAAAAACCACATCATTTATGTGTATTATGCTTAAATGTACATTCTAAAAATCCAGTTTATTAGCTGCAATTATTTTACCCCATTTTCAACTGTCAAGACTTAAATAGACCATAAACAAGAGATTGTGAAGGATGGCCTCCACAGAAAGAAGCCATTCGGGATTGTGTGACAGGCTATAAGGATTATCATCTTTAAGAAAACATGTTCTCTGTACACTGATGCCATGAGAGTTGAGTTCTACCAATTGCTGTGCTCCTGAGTATGGACAACTACGAGAAAGCAACAGAAAATATCTTACTGCCTCATGAGATTGGTTGTAGTTCTGTTAGTAAAAATAAACTGCTGGTAAAAGATACAAATGTTCACTGATATCCTAACCATCTTCAGGAAATGAAATAAAAGAAAATAAGTGAGTGAAGGTGTATAACTAAAAAATCTTTAAAACAGAGTTCATTTAGAGATGACAATGGTAATGATGGCATATGGAATAAATGACTATCCATGGGAAGAGTACAACATTCTATAGGTTTATGAGCAAGCCATCTTCCACAGCAAAATATTCCTGGATTCACCATGCACAAAGCTACAGTCAAAATGGACCAAAGATTTAATATCAAAAGAGAAACACTAAATCTCCTAGAGGAAAATGTAGAGAGAACTCTTAAAGACATGGTAGAGCCGGGCGCGGTGGCTCACGCCTGTAATCCCAGCACTTGGGAGGCTGAGGCAGGAGGATCGGTGCGAGTTCGAGACCAGCCTGGGCTACAAAAGTGAGCTCAAAGCTAGCCTGAACTGCACAGGGAGACCCTGTCTCAAAAAGACAAAAAAAAAAAAGACATGGTAGGTAAAGAGTTCATGAATAGTGACCAAACTGCATGGGAAATACTTCAAGGAATCAACAACTGGGATCTCATCTCTCTGAAAAGTTTCTGTACTTTAAAGCAAACCTCCAATAGAGTAACAAGAAAACCCACAAACTAGCAAACCATTATAGCTCACTGTCCCTTACATAAAGGCCTTTTTTTTTAGGAACATATAAAGAATTGAAAACATCAGTTCCCTCCAAATTTAAAGACTCAATAAAAAAAAATGAGTGTCTGAGATGAACATACACTTCTCAGGAAAAACTACAAATGGCAAGTAAATATATGAAAAAATATTTAACATCATTAGTCGTTCAAAAATGCAAATTAAAACAATACTGAGATTCCATCTCTCCTCAAAAAGAATGGTTAATATCAAGAAGTCAGCCAATAACAAATGTTGGAGAGGCTGTGGAGAAAAATGAACCCTTCTGCACTGTTGGTGGGAGTGCAGACAGGCACAACCACTGTGGAAATCAGTAGGGAATTTCTTTTAAAAGCTAGGATTAGAGGTGCTCTTCAAGCTAGCTATTCCTCTCCTGGATATTTATCCAGAGAACTGAAAATCTCATACCCAGTGGTGCATGTGCAGTCATGTTTACAGTAGCACAATTTGTCATAGCTAAATCCTGGAAATAACACCGAAGTCCATGAGCTAAAGAGTGGATAAAGATGATGTGATATTTTTACATAACACTGTATTATTTAACAATAAAGGAGGTTAAAGGGCCAGGGAGATATCTCAGGAGAGTAAGGGCCTGTTTTAGCAAGTGCAGGGACCAGGGTTTCATCCCAGGTCCTGCATGCTGCACTGGCCCTGCCCCTGGGGAGCACTGAACTGGCGACAGTCTAGGTGTGGAGGCACACACCTATAATCCCAATGCCCACCCTCACAGGAGTCTGAAGCTAGGAGGATCACCATGAGTCTGATCTGGGCAGTAAGACCCTGTACCAAATGCACAAATGAAAATTAGAAAGAAAGAAAGAAAGAAAGAAAGAAAGAAAGAAAGAAAGAAAGAAAGAAAGAAAGAAAGAAAGAAAGAAAGAAAGAAAAAAGAAAGAATAAACTAGGATAAAGTTGAGGTTTTTATTAGTAAATGGATGCAACTAGAGAGCATACTCTTAAGTGAAATAAACAAGACATGTATGTGCAAACATTGTATTGTCTCCTTAGTGTGAGAACTGAAAGCAAAAAATGGAATCTTTTTGTCTTTTTTTTTTAAATGTATTAATACAGGGTCTGTAGGGTCTCACTACACAGATCAGACTCATTGTGATTCTCTTGCTTTCAGCCTTCCAAGCGCTGGGATCACCGGTATATGCCAGTATGCCTCGTCTCAACCAATATTTCAGTACACGCCAGGATAGTGTTAGCATACATGCTAGGCATCGAACCCTGGTCCCTGAGGCTACCTAAGCTGACACTTTAATCTGCTAAGCTATCTGGCCATCCCTTGAAAGATGGGATCTGAAGGGTACAATAGACATCAGCAAAAGGGAACCAACTTACTTGAAAGGAAAGAGTTACTGAGTTGAGGAGGACGGAGAGGGAGTGGGGAAAAAGATTTATCTATGTATATAAGCAGGGTGGTCTGCACAACTGTTCTGTGCATGTCTGCTGGTCTGTGGAAAGAAACAGTTAATGCTTTATTTTGTTTTATACCCTTTTTCAGTTGTTTGTAATTTTTCTGTTCTCAATTTTACATACATTTCTTTCTTTCTTGTTGAATTTTACATGCATACATCTGGTGATATGACTAACTGCTTGGAAGACAATACTGTGTACTAAATAAATACTATGGCATTCATATTACTTTGTTAAGTAAAATTCTGAATTTTTTTTCTGTTTTAGTTCTAATTTTACTCTTTCAAGAAAAAATAGAAAAAAACAAATATTCTTGAAGAAAAGCTACTCTCAAAGCCTTCCTCTATTCTTTAACTATCAGTTAAGATCCTTTCATTATTCAAACCGTAGTTGATCACCAGGTAATTATTTACTCCGAGAAATGACTGGGTCTCTACACAGGTTCAGATCCCCTAAAAAAGTAAGAAATGAGTAGTCTAAAAAGACACATTTCTTTCTTTCTTCTATTCAAATATATTTGCTTTTTGCAAAGATCAATAAATGAAAAGTAAGCAAAGAAATTTTACCAAATAAGCTAACAATCCTAAAACCCTATTTGGGTGGTACCCTCTGGCGAGACAGCTGAACTTGACCTAAAACAGCAGCAACTCAGATGTGATGAATTCTTCAGTTGCTTCCAATAAAGCAATAGGACATTGTAAGTATAGAATATAACTATTATTCCACCTTCTGAACGTAGAGACTGATATATTTTACTACTTATCTTACTTTAAACCTATAAGTTCAGCTGAGAACTTGCTACCATGTATATTTTTCTTTCCAGTGGCATGCACTAGATGATCTTTTGTCAAAAACTGCCTTCATCTATTATTGTTTTAATAACTCCTTGGACTCTCATCTTTGAAAAACCATGGAAAGATTGTCCATGCCTGGGGAGCTGACCCACAAGGTTGAAAATTAAGTCAGATGTATGAAGAAAGCTACAATTAGTAATTCATGTGAACCATTTCACTTTCTTATATCAACCTGAATAATGTGATATGTTATTAACATCTCTACAATAGTAAAACAGTAGGGACATCTAACTCCAAAAATATCCCAATACAAAAAAATCTATCAAAACTTTTCCTGACCTCCATAATGGCAATTTCATATATCTTTTAGTATTTCTGCATTTTGCCATTATTAACATATGATTCTTCATTATTCAAAGTGAAAAATCATTAGAATTACTTTGTAGATCAAATGTGATATTTCTTTTAGGAAAAATATATTACTATCTGTCCTTCCTCAAAGATAATCTTCTAGGTCTGTGTGGCCTTAGACTCAGGAAAGTAATATGATATATAATCATGTAGTTGGAATTATAAATCCGAAAACAAAATACATGTAAGAAGCTAGGGTATGACATTTATTGTTAATATCTATTTCATTTATTTTTCTGTAATATTATTTCATAAGCTGGCAGTCCGTAATAGTGTTATAATTTTTCAACAAACATACAAATATGTCATTTCTGGCGGTTTTTTTTTTTTTTTTTTTTCCAGCAAATTGTGCAATTGTTAAGCAAAGGAATTCATCTTGTAGTGGGGATTTGGGGACTTTTTATCTCCCTCAATCTAAGTTTTACTTTGAACACAGTTGAAGTATTTATTACTCAGATATTAAACAGTGAGGGTTTGACATTTACCTAGTAATAATTTCCATACAGAAAATGAGGAACTGTACAAGTCCCAGTGAATAATGAAGCCTTTTACAAAGAAGAAAACTTCCAAAATAATTGAGCCTGGTAAATATATGACAACACGCTACACTGCTCACTTCCAACTACGGAGAAAGTCACGAAACACTTGAACAAAGCACAGCTATCGCTTATTACAGCTGAATGACCCAGCCAGGCAGGGATCAGACTGTTGAGGCTGCTTGCTCTGTATTTTAACTTCATTTTGGTGTGCTGACATTTGGAGTGACCCTGATTGGTCTGGAATCAGCCTTCTTATCCTGTGAAACATCTGTACTGTATTGTTCCAAAGGATTAGCTGCTCCCTGGGGACTCTGTGAAGTCAGGACAATGGAGGTCATTAAAGGTGCAAACATTTATTTTCTGGACTCTGATTCAGTGGAGAAACCCAGGCAGCTGATGTACTTCTTTTCTTTTCTTTTCTTTTCTTTTCTTTTCTTTTCTTTTCTTTTCTTTTCTTTTCTTTTCTTTTCTTTTCTTTTCTTTTCTTTTCTTTTCTTCTTTTCTTTTCTTTTCTTTTCTTCTTTTGTTTTCTTTTCTTTTCTGTTTTTTATCTGAAGACTGGCATTTTTGCAAGTACGACTAAACAACAGCAAGCACAGCTAAACTTGCTTCACTGGAATTGATGACCATAGGAATTTGGGATTACTTACAGGCCAAAAGAGAAAGAGAAGATAAAAGGAAACACGAGACTTCACGTCATTCTTAGGAATTAAAAGAGAACAAGAGCAGGGCTGTCTGTCAAAAACGGAGCTGCGAGGAGTTGTAGAGCCCGGATTTAGCCTTTGGTGCCCCTGCAAATAAAACATGTCTTCTTCGTGCAGTTTCCCTACATTGCTTTTGCTTTTCACTTGGTATGCTAAGTTTATCTACAGTCCCTTCTTCAGACTTCCCAAAAATACAGCCGTAGCTGTGAAAACTGTGATAGGTGACAGGTAAAACTTGATCTGCAACACTGTATGGAAATAAAATGAGTGGTTTAGTGGTAAACGTTGAACTGTGCCATCCCTAAGAAGCCTGGATTGAAGTGTTACTTCTCCAGTCCTCAGAACGCGACCTCACTTCAAAGTAGAGTTGACGTAGGTGTAATTAGTTAAGATGAGGTCGCATTGGGGTAAGGAAGATTGCTAACCCGATATGATCAAAGTCCTCTCAAGCAAATTTTTATGTAAAAAGGCACACAGGAAGGACAGGGTGCGGCGAGGAAGGAAGAAAGTGAAGTTATGCAGCCACAGAGAGCCAAGGAAACCCGGCGAGCAAAGAACAGTAAGGCAAGGCACATTTCCCTTCTAGATTTCATAAGGAGAAAGGCCGTTGTACCCCTGTAATTGCTATCCTCCATAGCTGAAAGGTAGTAATTCCCTTACTTTAAGCTTACTTGTCATTCCTTTTAATTGAAACTCTAGAAATCTAACACAGCTACATTTGTGCAATTAATAAAGGGATCTTGACATAAATCTGACTTGAATTCAAGATTTTCTTATCTTGAAACCTATACATCAGCTTACCTTGTAAATTGCCTTATGGACCAATGTATGGGCATGGTAGATGCGATAACAGTCAAGAAACCATGTATCAAGTTTTTCTTTCTATTAAACAGTACCTTTTAATAGCTCACACACTAGTCTTCTGGGAACAATTCCCTAAATAGTAGCCTACTAGCTTAATAAGATTAACTAATTTTGAATTATATGAGGTACATGACTTCAATGCCAAAAATTACTTTTAATTTACTTTATTTTTCTATTTGTGAGTTGTAAACAAATTTTATTTCACTTTATTTGTATTTTAGTACTGGGTCTATAAGGTCTTGCTACACAGATCGGACTTGTAGTGATCTTCCTATGTCCAGGCTCCTAAGGGCTGGGGTGGCAGGCAGGGATCACCACACCCAGTCTCAACTGCCATCTCAGTGCTCCTTGGGGACTGGGCCTAGAGCACTGCATCTACCCTAGTGAGCATTTTAATCCTCTGAGCTTTTTATCTGGCTCTAGCAAATTTTGGTCAGCAGTAAAAGCCATTTAATAGGTAAATACTATCCTACAAAATGAAGAAAATCGGCAGGACAAAACAGAATAGTGTGGCCCAGCAGAATGGCTCAGTGGTCTAAAGCCCCTGCTTAGGAAAGCTTAGGCGGCTGCAGGAACCAGGGTTCAATCCCCGACACCACATGCTGCACCAGCCCTGCCCTCAGGGCAGGCTGAGCCGGGCATAAAAATAAATAAACAAACAAAAGTTCTGAAACAAGAAAAAAAAAAATCAGAATAGTAATTATGAGACTAGATTGTACATGCATCAGGTGCTACTTTGAACTGTTGATAAATATCTGTGACTATATGCAGTTACGTACAGAGAGCTGTATCTACATTCCAACCTGTGATATAAAAACTAATTATTTTTTGTAAATGACAGACATTTTGAAATGCTATAATAAGCTGCTACTGATTAATGACTACAGCATTACATCAAGATCTTGATAACAAATAGGTTTAAGTTAATGCAATGTTTTATAGAAAGTGTTGGTAATGATTCAAGAATTCCTAATATGCTTACTATTTTTATAGCTCTGAAAGCCTGATAAATTTAAAGTGAGATAAAAAGGCTCTATAACTACCATATTGTTTTTTCTCCGATTCCAGGTCTTGTCAAAAGATTTAAATATCATGAAATTTTGTATTTTTTGGTTATGCATGCTGCTTGCTTATGGGACAACAGGGGAAGCAACAGTTTTAGAAGAAATATTTTTGAATTTTGAAGATATCATATTCTTACACAGAACCAATACATTTAAAAAAATACAGATGAGGTATGTGATGAGAGCTTTCAAAATAAAACATCCAGAAATAAACTTCTCAGTGTGTTCATGTTCAACTAGATAGTCTTCTATAACTCAAGTGAAAGACGCTCTTAATTTTTGATCACTCAGAGATTAACAGAGACAAAATGATAAGTTGTGAGCTCAGAGAAATGAAGGATCACAACCAATGACATCAGAGGAAAACTTGGAACTTGCTCAAGAATTCTGATGCACAGATTTACGCACTTAGAATCCAGTATTTCTTCCATTTAAAACACCCCAATTTGATAAATGTTTTCAATATGCAAATTATTGAAACAGGCAGGAAGAATTAAAGAATATGAGTAGCATTATACATAAAGTATAACACAACGTAGTCAGTAATTGAAATTCTTCTGGGAAAGAATAGTTATTTGATGATTTTATCAGAGAATTCTATTAATGTTTAAAGAAGAAATAATATCAATTGCTCACAAAATCTTTCAGGAAACGAAGAGGAGAAAATACGTCACATCTCACTTGCGGGAGATCAGTGTCTGTCTCAAACCAGAGCCACAACAAGTAATCACAAGAAAACTACTGACCAGTGACATAGATGCAAAAACCTGCATTACTTACAATCAGAGCATTATGTCATATCAAACAGTTACAGCTCAAGACTAAATGGGACATATACCAAAAATGCAAAATTGTTTTGAAGTAAAAGGAACACAGCTTAAAGTAATACACCATATAGAAAACATAAACTATAAAAATAACCCAACTATGTGAACAAATTATTAAGTATGTTTGAAAATACTAACATTCTTTTAAGATTAAAAAAAAAAAAAAAAAACAAACCCCTCTTAACCAAGTAGGAATTGAGAGAAACCTCTTTAACTTAATGCTGGTATCTGTAAAGACACCGTGAACATCATATTTGATGACAGACAAAATGTAACAGCCTAAGAAGTACAGAATGCCTGCTCCTGGCATTTTTATCTGACATTGTACTAAAATTTCTAGCTATTGAATTTTAGCAAGGAAATGAAATTAAAGCCCTGCAATTTAGAGAAAGAAAGAAGTAAAGCTGATCGTTTTTACAGGAAATTATCCTTATTGAAAAAAACTGAAACTAGATGTCTGTCTGCAACTCAGGTTGGCCTTGAGCCTACTTTGTAGCCCAAGCTGGTCTCAAACTCACAAAGATCCTCCTGCCTCAGCCTCCTGAGTGCTAGAATTGCAGGAGTGCACTACTACCCCTAGCCATCATAGTAAAATTATTAAGGAATCATCAAAAATCCTGGAACAAGATGGTCACAGTATGTAATATTAAGATAGAAAAATTGAGATATGTATACATACCTTTATTATTTATTATTATTTATTAGATCTATTAAGATAGAAAAATAAAGACGATATATATATTCCATTCTGCATAAAAATAATAACATCATAAAGTAATTTTTAATATTTCATTGGAAATATGTGAAAAACACTTTTGATGTAATAATGCAACTAAAAAATTGTAAAGATTGTGCACTATCTGTTATGGAGAATTTTTTAAAATTAAATGCTTAAATGAAGAGAGATCAGATTTTGTGGATTGGAAAAAGAAATTGTATGAAGATATTACTTACAAACTTTTCTATAAATTAAATTAAAAACCTAATAATTACTACTTTATTATCAGGAATCAAACTCAGGACCTTATACTTGCCAGGAAAGGACTTGAACCCCTGAACTCTATGCCAATCCATGAAAAGTCTTTTTAAAAGAAATTTAAAAGTTGCTCCTAAAATTTTTATGAAAATGAGATGGACCCTTGGTATATAAAGCAATTTTGAAAACAGTGAAGAGTAGGAATAATAAAGGAATAACGGACTTCACAAATTTCTAAAGAGCTACAGCAATAAAACCAGTGAGTATTGCTATGACAACAGGTATAGATATGGAAGGAAAAGTAACAATAATATCCTTAAATAAGCTCTTACATGTATGATCAACTAACTTGCAAAAGTAAATGTTAAGGGATTTTAATTATCAACAGATAATCTTTTAATAATAGGGATCCCTTACATAAATGGATAGACATGCTCTATAGACTCATTCCATGTGTAAAAATTGATCATATAGTTGAATTTAATACCAAAAACAATAAAAAAGTACAAATAACAATTTTTGAAATTTTACCTTATTTGAAAAACTTGTAAAGTCAACATCTAAATTGTAAGCCATATGTAATCATACAATGTACATTCCAAAATTACTGCTACAAGAGTTTTAAATGTTCTCTTCATTTTGATAAATGATAAATATTTAAAGAGATAGAGGGCCTGCTTAGGCAAGTGCAGGGGCTAGGGTTCAATACTCAGTACTGCTTGCAACCTGGCCCTCCTCTTTGGCATGCTGAGCCGACCACCAATACTTTGCATGGTGATGCACGCCTATAATCCTAGCACTGGAGAGGCTGAAAACAGAGGATCACTATGAGTCGAAGCTGTGTAGTAAGACCTTGTAGTGAATACATTAAGAGAAGAGAGACAGAGATGGAGAGAGACAAAGAGATAGATACAGAGACAGAGACAGACAGAGACAGAGACAGAGACAGAGACAGAGACAGACAGACACACATGCCAGTTAACCTGATCTGATCATTATGCTTGGATCATGAGTCATGTGAGTACACTGAGATCTCACACTGTGTTTGATCAATCTGTGCAATCTTTGTGTCAGTTAAAAGGAGAAATTAAAATTTACAAGAGTATTGACCTCAGCAAGTCATCAGGGTTACTCAGTAAGCTTTTAAGGTAACTCAGATGTATTAGGGTAACTAAGTTTTAATGATGATAATTTTTTTTTTCTTAGAGTTAGTGCAAAGTATAATTCTTCACTTTTATACCAAGGGGCTCAATGTTGGAGACATCAGTCATAAGAGCCTTGAACCTATTCAAGACGACAAATCTCACGAATACGTCAGTCCCATGAAAGGAGGAAGGAACAGGTCTAATAACTGAAGCATAGCTGGGTAGGAGAAGCTGAAAGCAGAGAGGTATTAGAAAACACTTATGTATGCCCAGGCTGACTTAAAACTTATGTATGTCGAAGAATCAGATTTAAATATCAAACAAATACTAATTTCTGGAAAATAGTTATATATAGATGGATGATATGAGAGGCAGACAAAAGTACTTAGACGCAATAATATTAGCAACAGTCTAGTTCTTACATATATCATGGGTTTGTCTGTTGTAAATTTACATGCTTCGTCCTCTATATGTCGGTTACACACATCCCAGAAAAATCAAATATTGACTAACATAAGGTTATATGTCTTCCATTAATTAAAAACACAAATATTCTAATTTTTGTTTCTATGCTGTCAAAGCAGTGGACACCACTGTTGTGCAGTTTTAGCATATGCAGATTGAATCTATGCACTTCATGCTAACTCGCTCATATTTTTCTTGCAGCAGTTGAAATGAGAAGAAAAAGTAGAAATGAAGAAGGAGCGTGCCTAAGGACAGATTTCATTTTCTAGTGTATGGGCCGGGAACAGAAAGATGTTGAAGAGGTTTATTAAAAAAAAGTAGAAGTCAAAAATAATCGATTACATACAGTCTTTTCTGTACAGCTGTTTGGAAAAACACATTCTTAGTTTTTTTGTTATTTATTCCATGTCTGTCACAATCCCATTGCACATAATCATTCAAACAAAACTTGGTTCTTGTGATATTAGGCTCTATGTTTCTCAGGTAATTCACAAAATCATTCATTCCCACGTAAAATGAATGCATGGAGGAATCACTTTTTGAATGTCTCATCTGACTGCTTGCAAGTAACTTAATTGACAGCAAGGCTTACGTAGTCACTGGAAACTTAGATAGCCTGGTGGAACCCTTGATGTGAGAAGCACACTCCCTCCCCACACACAGTCACATAGATGCTTTGACATAATTTAGGTGAAATAAGAATAGAATGGCACAGCTTTTCTATCTGAATGTAGTATTAGAAAAGATTTAGGGGGACCACAAAATATATAAGAAAAATAAACTTGAAAATCATACTACTGGTTTAGCAGAAATGCATTTTCACCTTCTGTAATACCTTGTCTTGCCCAACAGTATAAACCGGGACACTCTCAGGAAAGCTCAGGAGTTAAATCGCTATCCTCCAGCTAGGTTTCCTGAGATGGCTTCTCTCTTCACCACACGAAAGAGAGGGCTTGGGGGTAGGCTGGGTAGCACCCTTGTCCCGTTGTCCACTGCAGTGCCATTCTTTCCTTATGCCTACCCAGTGCATGAAAGACTAATATTCATTCCCTCTGTCATCTCTTCTTGACTGAGTGAAGAAGAAAAATAAAAGCTTAAAAGATGCAAAGAATGCTTTAAATTGATACAGGCACCATCATAGGTAGAAGCATTACCTTAACTGCTTTATTCTTAAACATAAAAAGATGTGTTTCTCCATTCAGTTATGAGCGATACTGATCTGCCTAGGAGTCTTAGACATGTCTGGAGACATTTTTGCCTTTCAGCACTGGGAAGCAGACATGTTATTGGCATGGAGAGGATAGAAGTTACATATGCTATTACACTTCCTACATGGCTCGCGGCAGTACCAGTAAGATATAATCACCTGGTCTTTAACATCAATACTGTCAGTTATAACTGTGGATCTAAAAGCTTCAGCGTATCTCTGAAAGTTAATCCATGAGCCTGCTTTGCCCACATGACAAATATGCAGGACCTGGCAGTAGGAAACAGTTGTCACACAGTGAAGCTAATGCTTGTGAAATTACTGCTTCACCTTAGTATCAGTATCCATACACAATGAGAGCTCATTTTGTAGAATGGCCAGAGCATTAGTTTTATAACATGATTTTTGTCCAGTGTGAGTTTTTTACAGGCACTTCCTTAAGTGTTGCTTCACAGATTATCTTTTGGAGAAGCACAAGGATACTGGTGAAAATAAGCCATTTTTCCTTATAAGTCAATTAGTAAACACCCAGGTAGATTACTTAATATTGTGCATATATTGTAGGGTAAGTTGTTATTGTTTGAGTTAACAGTGCACTCTGTAAATGATGTAAGATTGCACCCAGCCTCCCTTCAACTTGAAATCTTCCTGCCTCAGCAGCCTCACTGCTGAGATTACTGTCGTATACCCTCACATCTACTTTGTGATGCTTTTTTATACACCTGTGATATAAAGATTGAAAAGATGGTAAACTTTTCTCTAATGATAATCTCAGTTAGATGTTTGTCAGACTGAGGTGATTCTAGATTACTTATAGCAATAACTGGGAAATCTAGGCCTCACCTTAACCTCTGCTCATCTCTTCTATGGAGCATATGTACTTAGGACCAAACAAGTAAACTTTGCCAAGGCCCAAAGTGCATAGCCTTTATTCAAATTCTACTTCACCTTAAAATCAAATAATTTTATCGTAAAACTATAGCATGATCTTAATTTTTCTCTTTTACTCATCAATGCGCCCTCAAAGAAGGTTCCTCCCCATGCCTGTGTCTCCCTGTTGATGCACACCTTTCTTGAACTTACCTATGCTAGTCCTGCACCATAACTGTCGTGTCTGCCCAGAGCCTCTGCACTTCCCACGTTGTGGCCTGAGTAAACTCCACATCACTCAGATATGATCGTGACTCTTCCTCTTAGAACAAGGTGAGAGTTCGCTACGTGCTGAGTAGTGAAACTACTGAGTGAACTGAATGACAGTCACGCCCTTCTGTGCTTGTCAATACTCAGCCGTTGCCTCTTCCTAATTATCAAGTTCTTTCAGCCCCTGATGTAGCCCCACACCTCTGCTTACCTCCTGCCCACTGCCAATATTTTTATTTTACTTAGATTCTGCACCACTTTGTCCACATTCTCCATATAAAAATATGGTAGTTGTGTACTTTCTTAAAAAAGTACTACTACTTTTACTACTTCTTTTGAGATCATCCAAGTTTGATATAAGAGGGAGATTTTTCTGTAAAATCACATATGCTTCAACTTCTTTTTCTATTTCATTAGTAGATACTTATAGTAATAAATATATTACTGTGCCACTCTCTGATGTTAGCTCAGAGTGTGAAATACATATCTGGATTCATTCTTCTCCATGTTGAAAGCCAGGTTTTCTAGCATCAAGCTTATGAAGTTGACTTTTATTGGAGCTTTTGTTATTGGACTCACAAAAAATCAGATGGCTGAAGGTGGTTGGGGTTGTTCCTGTAACTTCAATTCTATTATATTGATTGACATATTTGTTTTTGTGCATATAGCATGCTGATTTTATTACTGAGCCTCTGTAATGTAACTTGAAATCCGGAATTATACTGCCTCCTGTTTTATTTGTTTTGGTACTTTGGCTGTTCTGGGTCAATCTCTTCTTATTCCATATGCATGTTAGAGTTGATTTTTTAGTTCTGTGAAAATTATAATGGTATTTTGATACAAATTTCTTTTCTTATGTATTTCGTACAGAGTTGCACTATGCACTTTGGACTCATAGTGATCCTCCTGTTTTCAGCCTCCCCCGTGCTAGGGATTATAGGCATGCACCACCACACACCATCTCTATGGCTGCTCAGTGCACCAGGGCTGTGGCCAGCACAGCATGTGGTGCTGGGGATCAAACCCCAGTCCCTGAGCTTGCTTAAGCAGGTGCTTATTCCACTGAGCTATCTCTCTGACCCTTTTGATGTAAATTCCGTTAAATCTACACATCAGTTTTGGTAATGTGGCCATTTTGACATGTTGTGTCTCCAAACTGCAGTGGATGTCTTTCCTGGTTCTCCTATCTAGTAAGTCTCTTTTCTCAGAGCAATGCAGTTTTCATTATAGTAATGTTTGACTTCCTTGGTTAGGTTACTGATAGACATTTAAATTTCTGAAACTACTGAGAACAGAATTTACTGTTTTCCTTCTCAAGCTTCATTGTGCAATAGATGAATGCTGTTAATTTTTCTGTGTTGATTTTGCACCCTGACAGTTAGCCGAGTTTGTTTTTTAATTCTAAGTGCCCACTTGTGAAGTTTGGAATTATTATTAAAAGATCGCGCTACTTGCAAATAAGGATAGTTTGACATTATTTTCCTATTCAACTCGCTTTTCATTTACTTTTTCCGGCCTACTTGCTTTAGCTAAACACTCAATATGTTCAGGAGGAAATGTCAAAATGGGTATCTTTGCTGTATTCTTCAATTTAGAGGAAAACCTTTCAGATTTTCTTTATTTAGCATAAGATTGGCATCGATGCAGTTATAAACAGCATTTATCAGTGAAACTAAGGCCTTTGTATAGTGCTCTCTCTCTCTTTCTGTCTCTCTTTTGTCTTTTTGAGACAGGGTCTCATTATGTAGTTCAGGCTGGCCTTGAGCTCACTTTTATAGCTCAGGCTGGTCTTGAACCCTCAATGATCCTCCTGCCTCAGCCTCCTCAATTCTAGGATTATAGAAATGCATGGCTATGCTCAGCTAGCATTGCATATTGTTCTCTTCATAATAGTTACTCAAGTACAAAATATAGGCATGAAATATTTTCCGTACAATACTAGCACAAATCAGCCTTTACGATGAACTAATAGAAACTAACTGTACAACTAACTTTCTATATTGATATATACTTCCCCCTTTTTTTCCTTCTTTTCCTCTTCCCCCCATCAGGTTTTCTTTTCTTTTAGTTTGTCCCCAATTCACAAAACCTGTTATACATTCCATATCTTACTTACTTGCTCAGCTTCTCATACTAATGTTTATGCATATGGGTCTGATTTATTTTAATAATGAGTATGGTCTAAATTTGCATCCATTTACCTATGAAAATCTCAAGATTATCTTTCTTTATGGCTGAGTAGCACTCTATTAAATAAAAACAAAGACATATTTTTTTTTTATCCATTCCTCAGTTGATAGGAGTTTGGGTTGATACCAAGATTTAGCTATGACAAATTGTGCAGCTATAAACATGGGTATGCATGTATCACTGTGGTGTGTTGTTTTCAATTCTTCTATCACATACTCAGAAAGGGAATAGCTGGGTTGAATGGGACTTCTATTGCTAGTTTCAAAGGAATGCCCATACTTATTTCCGTAGTAGATGGATCAGTCTATACTTCTATCAATAGTGAAGAAAGATCTCTTTTTCCCAATATTTTTTGTCACCATTTGTTATTGGTTGATTTCTTGATGATCGTGATACCTTCTGGAGTGAGTTAGAACCTCAGTGTTGTTTTATCTTACACCCCTTTTATGATCAGTGATGCTGAACTTTTCTATATATTTATTTTCCATTTCTAGCTTTTTTCATCTGATAAGGGTAAATTCTCCTCAGATATCCATGTATGGATTAGGTCTTTGAATTTGGAGGAGCTATTTTTTAGCAATACTTTCTATGTTCTATATAGAAGATTTTTTGTCTGAGGTAAATTGCCTACATTTTCACTATTTTGTACATTTTCTTTTTACTACGTTGGTGATTTATCTTGCTGTCTGAAAGAATTTTAATAAGGTAAGATCTTATTTGTGTTTTCTTTGAAGCATTTCCCATGTGCCTAGTTTCTTTTCATGAATTCTCTGCCTACACCTATGTCCTCAAGATTACTACTTATTTTCGGTTACATTACATTGAATTGCTGTCATACTAATAAGAACTTTTTTTCATTTTGATTTCAGTGCATGGTGTTAGGCACGGGTGTAGTTTAGTCCTAAATATATGGAAAAATAGTTTTTCCAAAGAACGTTTTTTGGACCATTTGTCAAAAGTAAGGCTGTTCGGTGTATTTGGAGTTTCATCTGCATCTTCTGTTCTATTTTGTTGATCCTCTAGTCCTTTCTTAGTTATTATTATGCCGACACAGTGATGATTTTATTCCAATAGCTTTGTGTATGAATTCAGACCAGAGACAGTGATGTCTTCTAATTTGTCTTTTAAGATTGCTTTTGCTATTATCAGTCTCTTATGGTTCCAAATGAATTTTATTAGTATAGTCTCTAATTCTTTTATTTTATTTTTTTTTTTTGGTGGGACCAGGGTTCGAACTCACGACCTTGCACTTGCCCAGCAGGCACTTGTGCCTCGGAGCTATCTCCCCAGCCCCTAGTCTCTAATTCTGTGGAATATCTTAATGGCATTTTTATGGGAATTGTATTAAATCTGTATAAAAATTATAATCACACTGTTGGTTTTTTCTCATCATAACAAAGAATAACTTTCCATTTTTGATATCATTTTAAATTGTATTTTTCAGAGTTTTGCAATTCTCATTGTATAGCACTTTTATTTCTTTTGTTAAATTGATACCTATGTATTTCATTTTGGGGGTTGTGATTATAAAGGTATGGTTTCCCTAATGTCTCTGATTTTTTATTGTACAAGATTACTGTTGATTTCTGAGTGATGACTTTGTATCTGGCTACACAACTGAATTTCTTTATTAAATTTATAAGCCTTTTGATGGAGTTTTTGGTGTTTTCTAGGTAGAATATCATGTCATTTGCAAATATTTATAATTTAACTTGTTCTATGCTAATCTTTATTCCTTTTATTTTTTGAATTTCCTTAATTTCTCTGACCCATGTTTATAGAACTATGTTGAGTAGGTGTAGTCATAATGTACATCCTTGTCTTGTTTCTGATGTAGAGTGAAATATTTCAGTATTTCACCATTTATTATGACATCAACTGTTGTTTTGTTCATGATGGTTCTTAAGAAATTGAGTTAGGGCCGGGCGTGGTGGCGCACGCCTGTAATCCCAGCACTTGGGAGGCTGAGGCAGAAGGATCGGTGTGAGTTCGAGACCAGCCTGGGCTACAAAAGTGAGCTCAAGGCCAGCCTGAACTGCATAGTGAGACCCTGTCTCAAAAAAAAAAAAAAAAAAAAAAAAAAAAAAAAAAAAAAAAAAAAAAAAAAAAAAAAAAAAAAAAAAAAAAAAAGAAATTGAGTTAAAGAGCCTCCCTTCAAATTTTCTGCAGCACTTTTAATGTAATTGGTTTTGGACTTTGTCATCTACTTTTTAGGCATCTATTAAGATCATCATGTGGCTCTATTCGTTTGGTTTTTTTACCATCTTTCATTTATGGCTTTGCATCTGTAGAACCCTACCTCAATCTTTGGACAAACAAAACCCAAAGCTCGTTTAAGGGAGGAATTTATAAAGACCAGAATTTAATGTGATTGAGACTGAGAAATCAATACAAAGAATCAATAACTCAAAAAGTTGGTTTTTAGAAAGAATAAATAAATTTGATAACATATTAGCCAACATCATTAAAAATAGCAATAAAAAACACTATTTTAATTTACTGATAATGAAAAAGGGAAAATCACAACAAATTTTACAGAAACACAGAAGATTAACAATATCTACAATGAGAGTCTATATCTACTATTTGAACCTTGTAATAACATAGAAAACATAGGTGAAATGGACAGATTCCTAGACACAATCAAATCACCAAAACTAAATCAAGAAAATATAAAACTTAAAAATAATCCAACATCAAGCAATGAAATTGAAAATGTAATTAAAACCTAACAATAATGTAAAGTCCTGGCCCTGATGGATTCACTGTGGAATTCAAACAAACAACAACAATAATAATAGAAACCAGAAGAAATAATTTCCCTAATGCTGAAAATCTTAAGGAAGTTGAAAGGGAAGAAATCCTTCTAAAATCACTTTGGAAGCAAGTATTATCCTGATTTCAAATGCAGAGAAGATTCCAACCCTAGATGCAAACTAAAATGAATATGAATGCAGAAATTCTCAAGATGATGCACCATGCTGACTTGCATCTTGTTAAGGACTTTTACATCTATGTTGACTGAGGCAAGTGGGTTATTATTCTCTTATTTGTCTTTAGTTGTCTGGTTGGGCCCATAGGATTATAATAGATTCAAGAAATGAGCTTGACATTATTCCTTCTCTTTCAATTTCAAAGAAGTGTTTAAGGAGTAGTGGCCTTACTTCTTTGAAATTCTTTTTTTTTTTTTTTTTTTCTTTTAATGTATTTGGTTGTTACAGGACCTCACCATGCAAATTGGACTCATGGTGATCCTCCTGCTTTCACCCTCTTTGGGCCTGGGATTATAGGTCTGTACCACCACACCTGGACTCTGTTCAGCTCAACCTGCCCTTGTGGTGGGGCTGGCCTGGTATGTGGTGCCAGGGATCTAACCAAGGCCCCTCACTTGCCTTTGCTCACCTAAGCAGGAGTGTTAGTCTGATGAGCTATCTTTCCAGCTCCTTTCCTCAAATTTTTATAAGAATTGGTAGCTAATTCATTAAATCCTGGGTTTTTTTTATTATATTGCTATTCAATGATTTTTATATGTTCTTGCTTATTTAAAAATGTTATGCGTCTAAGAAATTGTTCTATTTTTCTAAATTCTCCAATTGATTGGAATGTAAATTCTCAAGAACTTTCTTAGAATCTTCTTGATACTGGCAGTGTGTGTTATACTTTGGCTTTTTTTATTTCTAATTGCACTGATATTAGTCTTCAGATTTTTGTTTCATGTATTTAGTTTATGATCTACAGGGTCTCACTACACAGATCACAGGATCTCACTACACAGATCGCTACACAGATCACAGAGTCTCACTACACAGATTACAGAGTCTCAAGTAAGCCTCAGGGTTGGAGTCAGCATGGCACACCAGAGATCAAACCCTGATCCCTGTGCCTGCTGAGGCAGGTGATTTAATCTGCTAAGCTAACTGGCTGGCCCTAAAATTAGTCTTTTCTTTCCTCTTTTAGTAACTTTGGCTAAGAGTTTATTAACCTTGTGTACCATTTCAAAGAAAACTTTCCTTGAGTCATTGATTCTTGATATATTTTTATACTTCATTTCATTGATTTCTCTTCATGTCATTCTAACTGATTTCTTTCTGCAAGTTTTGGATATAGATGGCTCTTTTTCATTGTGACCTTGAGGTAAATTATTAGATTACTTATTTAATTTCCTATTTTCCTCACATGGACATTCAGTTCTGTGAATTCCTATCTTAGGAGTGATTTTATTTTGTCATATCAGTTTCAGTATGTTGGGCTTACATTATATTTTCATTCTTAACAATTTGCCAAAAATGTAAAATGCAATAATGATGAGCGTAGGTGACTTTGTAAAGCAAAGTGATAATAGCACAAAGGGCTGATGTGAACATAAAAGGGGCCAGAAAGTTGGAAGAGTAATTGCATTTGTTAGTAACGCAGAAGTACAAGTGCTAAGTTGAGGAAATTTATATATTTATGCCAATGCTATGTATGGCAATGTTATAAATACATTCTTATTAGTTATTATTATTCCATGATCCAGAAGAGAGGGAAGAACTACCATCATGTGTAATGGAGCTTCAACATTTTTTTAATGTACTGTGGATCACTTAATCATCAGATATAAATGATCTTTTAAACTTTAAAGTGGATGTAGTAAAGTTAATATATGGAAGAAAACCATAAAGAAAAGTAAGAATCACTAATTCACAATACCCAGGTGTTTCCTTGGTACTACAAAAAAAACGTAGCTGGGAGGGGCAACATTAATCGTGGAAAACCCTCTAGAAAATTCTTTATCTTAAATTAGATAGTAAATATTCAGATTTTTCTTATTTTTTCTTATTTAAAGTCCCACGTTCAAAAATGTGCATGAACTTTTTCATATGATCGTCTATCTAATAGAATTATGAGACGAAGTGTAAGTAGAGTGCTGTAAACATTACAACTCGGAGATTTTCACTGATCTATTTTGAAGAGATGTGGTAAAATGTACCAGAAACTGCCTAAAATCATGAAAAATCATGGGTGTTTTTGTTTCTTACTACATTGTTAAACAGAATGAACTTCCTAGAGACACAAAGGAAAAATATATGCTCCCAAAACAGAACTAGATTCATAGGATTCAATAGGTTAGCAAGGGTTGCCTTAACTTTTCTATTCAAATGAAGATCAAAGACTTTGGAAATTAACTATCGCAGAAGCAAAAATCTTCCTGAGATAAGTCATCGTCATTTTTTCATGCTTTTGTTATAAAACTTCCATAAATTGTACATTAAAATGCAGGGTCATGTTTAGTTTGTCTCACAAATTATTAATTCTTTGAGAGGAGGAGAAAATTTTATTGTCATATTAAAAAAATGTCTTGGGTGTTTACATGAATTTTTTAAATTATGCGAGTGACCTTAAAATAGGAAATAATGAGAGAAATTTATCAAACCTGGGAATAAATGCATGTATTTTTGATGTTTCTTATGTGGAGCAAAGCTGATTTTCCATGCTAAAATTCAAAGGCATTTACATCACTTCCTAATAAAATATACACTTTCAAAATGTATTTTATGCAAACATTTCAAACATAATGTTATGATTCTCAGTATTTCAGCATTTATTATTAATAAGGCTTTTCTTAACATCAGTTTAGGTAGAGTCTTAAATGCATCAATCCCCCTAAAGAGATGAGGAACAGTTCTAGAGATAGGCTCTACCACACTGCACTTATTTCTTTTCTGAGGAGAATTATTGTTATCCCTGAAAAAGACACAGGCACCACATCTTTGCACTTCTCACTATACTAACTGGAAGCAAATAACTGTCCTGAAAACCATAATAATTATCATGAATAATAATAATTATTATCGTTGTTCCTTGATTATATGATAGTTAGGATTTCCCCCAAAGTTTTACATTTCAGATTCTTATCTAAGTGATCTGTGGACTTCATGTCATTGATAGTACACCTAATCATTTTCAGATTAGCAAATGTTTTGAGTCTGTCTGCCTCACAAACACACAGGTAAAAGCTAAGGGCAGTGGCCACATACAGAGGAAAGCTAACTCTCCATAGCAGAGCCAGGAATGCCTCTGAGGCCGGCTTGGTCTCCATACTGAGATTAAGACCATCCTGAACTACATGGGAAAGACTATCTCAAGAATACAATACAAGGGCCTGCCAAATAGCTCAGTGTGTTAAAGCACTTGCAAGCAGGTGCAGGGGCAGGAAGAGGTTAGATCCCTGGGTCTGTTGTGTTGGCTGCAGCCAGGGAATGCACTGAAAAGGCAGTTGAGACTGCGAGGGGTGATGCACATCTATAATCCCAGCTCTTGGGAGGCTGTACAGAGGTGGATCACTACAAGTCCCATGTAGTAGTGAGACTCTCAACACACTGTAGACTCTTCTCTAAAATACAAACCAAAACACCAACCAAACAAACAAAAAACACAACACAGCATAATGTATAGAAAATAAATGCTATAACTGATCTTCACAACAGGTAGCACTTTAGTAGACAAAATGTACTATATCTCAAATTGCTAACCTAATCACTCCAAACAAATGAAATAGAAACAGATACAGGCATTGTTTTATGTTTACACTACAGAATTAAGAAAATCTTATCAATTACTATACTCCCTTTAAAATAAATTTCAAGGGACTGGGGAGATAGCTCAAGGGCCTAAGTACCTCATGGCAAGTACAAGGGTAAGTCTTGAATTCAATCCCTGGTTCTAAACAAAAGAAAAAAAGATAATAAAATAAAATAAATCTTAAAAAAACAAGGAAAACATTAAGATTTCTTAAAAGCAAGTGTTACTATTCAGTTATTTGTTCCATCTTCTACAACTATATCTGTTAATCAAAGCAAAAGATTTGATGTCAAAAAAATAGGCATTATAGCAATCACTGTTAATTAAATATTCCTGTCTTCAATATCTGTAACTTATATTGTATGTTACCCTGTTTCTGTCATGTTTTCTATTTTTGCTTCCATTTTCACTTTTCAAGATAAAGTAAAATCAGAAAATACGATGTAAAAAGAGGTTTATATAATATTTGACTGAACTAGTTTAAAATAACAAATTGTTTCCAGAACTATAAATGTAGTTTTTCGTAAAATTCTGCATATGATTAAAGTGTACTTGAAATATTCTATCCAGCTCTGTATAATTTTAAGAAAGTTTCTGACCTTGTTAGATATAATAAGATAAATATATCTGAAAAGCATAATCTGAGTGACAAATGAGAGAATTTAAAGAACTTTCACTGGAAAGAAATTTTGATATGTGGCATTTTTTTCAGAAGTACTCTAGACTATATAAAAAAGGAAGAATTATATATTCAATAAAATTCTTCTTTCATTCACAACTCAAAAATTTTAAAAAATTGAATTTACTCTCATTATGCTGAACCATTGTAAACAGTATAAGCAAAGATATATTCTAAAAATTATTGCCAAAACTAAATGAGCAACTATCAAAACTACTACATTGTTCATTTCTACAGAGTTTGTGGTTGAACCCAATGTATTACAGAGAGATCATAATCTCATATCAAACCTTGTCTTTATTTTATGAAAAATGAAAATATCATCACTCTTCTCAGCTTTATGTCCTACTATTTAACAATAAATTTTGTTTAATTTGAAATACCTCACAACATTTTGTATGCCTAAACTATTGTCTGCACATTATATACCAAATGGGAGATAGGGTAGCCTATGATTTTATTTTTGAAAGAAAAATAATTTTAAAGATAGACAATACATTATCCAATGCTGATATTGGAATTTACCATGGTGCTCTAGTTTCTGAGATGATGTGACCATAGCTGGTTATTTTCTTTAGAAGATGACTTTTAAACCATTGATAATTGGAAGATGCTAAAATAAATAAATAAATAAATAAATAAATAAATAAATAAATAAATAAATAGATAGATAGATAGATAGATTAGGTAAATCTTCTTTGAAGTATTAATACCGAGAAAAAGTAGAAAGATATTCTCTTCAAGGCAGTGAAGACTAGAACCATACTGGTGCTATTTGCTTATCCAGCAGACTACTAATCCCATGAAACCCAAGATTTATAAGGACACAGAAGCTCAGTTTTATGAGCAGCCAAAATTTATGGGTCAAGAAAACTTTTCTCGCCCTCTTTATACATATATAATACACACATATTAACACTCATGCATGTGTTATCTAATCATATATGTATGCATAATGTGTGTCAGAATATATTTAAAATAATGTTTTCATTTAAGAAGTTGGGTCCTCCAAATAATTAAGGATTAATGATATGTGGCTCACATTTATAGTAATTAGCCTTATGTTTACTTTGACAAGTAATGGTGTTTTTCCAACTCTGATGTTTAACATATGTAATGATGATAGGGCTCAGGGGAGCTGCTTCTTAGGTGAGCAACGACGATGCTTTCAGAAAAAGAATTTGGAGGGTGTGGGAGGGGAAAGGATAAAGCCCTTTTAATAATTTCTTGTAGAGTTTCATGACACAGTGAGGCTCTTATCAAGAAATTTTTAAAATAATATATCACTAAAATTTCCAAGTATCTTTGATCATACCAGCTATTTCCATCATGAAATATAGCCTATAATCTTCAAAATAATGAATTATAATGTCACAAACAGCCCCAAAATTGGTACACATGACAAATATGGGTGTCACAACGGCTTTGTTAATAAACTAGTAAGGAAACTAGGAGGAAGTGGGGAAGGAGGGAAGAACAATTCCTTTGGAAAGGCAAAGCAGAAGGGAGGTGGGAACTCGGACAATTTCCCCTGTGCACAGTTTTGACCTGGCCTGTCGTGCAGTTCTTAAAATTTTTCTTCATACATGCAAGTGTCCCCACTAAGGCCCATAGTTTTGAGTAAACTTTTTATTTTTTATTTTATTTTATTATTTTATTTTATTTATTTTTATTTATTTATTTATTTATTTATTTATTTATTTATTTATTTATTTATTTATTGAGACAGGGTCTCGCTATGCAGTTCAGGCTGGCCTTGAGCTCACCTTTGTAGCCCAGGCTGGTCTCGAACTCACACCGATCCTCCTGCCTCAGCCTCCCGAGTGCTGGGATTACAGACGTGCGCCACCACGCCCGGCCCTTGAGTAAACTTTTAATGCTTAGCTTGCTAACTTTTTTTTTTTTTTTTTTTTTTTGGTGAGCATCAAATTTGCAACATATAGAGCTCATATTTGCTTTAGTACTATGATTGACCTCAAAATTTCAAGTAAACAGTTGTCTATATTTCTTTTTTATTTAATTCTTGCAAAAAGAAAAAACCCTTATATTAGAAGTCTTACTATATTTCACACATGGATTATTTTTGTAAAGATTGTAATGTACATGGTTAAGTTTTAAAGATAATGGCTTTAAGTAGATGCTTCTCAGGTGAGGAAGTAGAAATGAAAAAGAAATATATGAAGATATGTTCAACATTGCTGGTCCCTGGAAAGCTGCAGAGTAAAACAACACGGAAATTTTATCTCACTCCAAGGAAAATAGCTTTTATCAGGAAATTAATCAACAACAAATGGTAGCAGGGCTATGGAGAAAAAGAAACTCTGTCCTACTGATTAGAATGAGGACTGGTGCTGCAAATATAGAAATCAGTGCAGAGATTTCTCAAAAAGTTGGGAGCAGATGTTCCACCTGATCCAGCTATTACTTTCCTTGGTGTCATCCTGAAAATCTTGGTATCATTCTTAAAACAGTGAAAGCATCATCCCACCGTGATATCCATATTTATAGCAGCAGTCTGTAATAGCTAAATTCTGGAAATAACTTCTAATGTCCATCTAATGGATAAAAAGATGTGTATTTTTATACAACGGAGAATACTTAACTATGAAGTAGGACAAAACTGAGATATTTCCAGGTAAATAGATGAACACTTTAGACCACACTCTTAAGTGAAATAAATTTGACACATCTGGGAGTATTATATTGCTTCCCTGGTGTGAGAATCTGAAAGTGTAAGTAAGAACCAAATGCAAAATAGATAGCATGAAATAGAAAGAGATCATTCAAAATGACATGGCAGCAGGGAGGAGAGAGGAAAGAATAAATGAAGAAAAAGGATAAAATGGAAACCACCCTTGTATAAAGAGAGGAAAGGGCATAAAGTGAGAGGAGATAAACGGGAAAGAGAAAGAGCAACTAAGATGTGTCCTGTGAAAGTCAACTTGTCTATGCTGAATGAATGTGATCATTATGTCTATTTAAATTGTACAAACAAACTTAGTAATAAAATGATAACTACTTTGAAGGATTTGAGAAAACCATATTAATCAATGTAACATAGAGGATTTTTCTGTTCAATGGTTTACCCAAATTTTCATAATATTTCTCTAAATTTAACTGTAGGGCTTTAAATTTAGGGAATACAATAATGGTGTTAATTCAGCTCCTACAATTTTGTGTGTCTGTGTCTCTGTATCTGTGTGAATGTGCTTTGGTAAACAACACACTTGCTTAAAACTATAAAACTTTATTTACCAAAAGCACTTGTAGTACAATTTCATTGTCAGTTGTGAGACATACAGTGTTATAATCTCAGTTTTAGAAATGTACTAATTAAACACTCAGGGAGAAATCTTAACCATATCAAACACAATAATTAAGGCATGGCATCAATATCTGTTGCCTGACAGGTTTCTCACCCAACTTCTCAGTTCTATCTACACCTGAAACAAAACAAGGCCCAAGGATTAGCTCATTATTTCAGCACTGTCTGGCCAGCATGAGGACTTGAGTTCGATTCTGGATACTAAGAAAATAAAACAAAACAACAATAACAAGAACCCACAAGGGACAGAGTAAAAACTATTGGCTAACGAGGACAGTCATCTTGAATAAGACATACAACATCTCTGGGCACTGTTGCAAAACAAAACTGTTGAAGCTGGATGCTCAGTAATGTGCACAGTGCAGTAGAGTCCTGACAGTCATCTCTATCAACAAGTGACACACACGACCTTAGACAGCATTTGCTTTAGGGTGTCTCAGGCGAATTTCTCACCAAGACAAACTGCCAAAGACTTTTAACTGCAGACCCTACCTTTCTCCAGTATTATCATTAAATTATAATGAATCTGGGCGATCACACTGTGCCTGGTGGTACATTGTAAGGCTTAGTGCAACGAATGCTACCCAAGAAAGCACAGATCCCAGTGTATGGAAACACGGTCCCCCAAATTAGAGAAACATGTGAAAGCCTTGTTTTAAAGATAAAGTGTGATCAAAATCAAATGAATCTAACCCTGTCTCTGTGAGAAATTGAAGTGATTTTTTGGGACAACTATGTAAACTAGTGGTTCTCAATATTTGCATTTTCAAAATGAAGGAGATAAACTAGATAAAATGCAAATTTTTTAGGGAAAAATACCGGACCGCTGCTGTTGTGTAGAAGCTTTGTGGGGAACATTAAATAAAAGAAACTTTCCCAATGAATTTAGGATAGTAATTTTTTATTCAAGATTGTATTCTAACAAATGATTTGGCATTCTAAAATGAGACTAAAACTATAAAGCATAAGATCAATTTTCCTGTAGGATAAAATACAAGAAAAATTCCAAGTGGCACATTTTACATTTCCTTTTTGGTGTGAGACTCTTTTGTGAGGCTTTCAGTGTTTATATTTTGGGTATTTTTTTTGTATTTTAAGAGAAATCCATTTAAAATTGATAGAACTTTAATAAGCACCAATAACAAGGCAGAAATACTTGATTTTTGAGTTCTTAATCTACTAAGAACACAAAATCATTACCCATGGATGCTGTGCAAGAAACTGTATTATGGGGGAGGCTACTTTAAAGAATCCAGCTGGAATTTTCTTTCTGTGTAGACTCTGAAGGCTCTCTCCTGGTGTTCCAGATCTGTTCAGAGAAGTTTAAATAGATTCCAGTTTAATATTCTTTGCACAATAATTTGGACCACTTGAATAAGAGATGCTATATAAATCTAGTAAACAAATGGTAGATGTTAGAAAATATTAGAAAGGATCACATTCAAATGAAATCTCATTATGTTGAGTTTGACTTTGACAGTGTTCATAATACATAGAATGTTTACATAAAATTCACTGTGGAAATAACACCAGCTTGCTCCATGTTATATAGATGATTAAAAATTTCTGATCAATTTATCATGGGCAAAATTTCCCCTAATATTTCATCAAGAAAGTTTGTCTTAATAATTTAGGATATTCTTCAATATAAAAACACTAATTATTAGCCATATAATGATTTAAATTAAGTTAATATTAATTTTATGAATTTGGTTAGTTACATCTATAGGCCCAGTGCTCAAGGAGATATGTTTTATTAATTTTAAATGAAATTTTAAAGAGACTTTCATTTAATTATTTGACACAGGGCTTTGCTATAAGTAGTGATCCCCCTGTCTCAGCTTCCCTAGCACTGGGATTATAGGCATGAGCATCCATGCCCACGTTGGGTGGCTGGATCAGCACAGGGCCAGCATTCCATGCGGTACCAAGCATGAAACCCCAGACCTTGCAGTTGAGAGGCATGCACCTAGATCACTGAGCAATCTCTCTAGCCCTCTTCTATGAATGGTGCAAGAAATATATTTAAATACAAGTTGGCCAACTCATAAAGGCTGGCAACCACTGAGGTGAAAAAGTTCAATTACCTAATCTGTCGTTTTTTGAAATCTCCTTTGCTCTCCACTCATCCTACAAAAACAAAAGTAAATTGATGAAGTGCTACAATGAAGTGAATGAAAGAAAAGATTCCCTAGCATTTCAACTTTCTATTTATCAAAACTGCAGGAAATAATATCCCATTACTTAACCAATCAAATTATAGCCAACTAACCAAATAGGACCTCTACCTGTGAAGTCTTACTCATCATAAAATTGAAAGAATCCTTCCCTACTCCTAATATTTTATTCTTGATATTCCAGGGAAAGCACTGAAGACAGCATAACTTAAATTTGAGGTAGTTTATTCAGAAATCCCTACATGTATTAAGTGTAAGTCTCTCTTCAGACATGACTCTCTCAATACCTAACCTGTCTGGCAGCAGAGGCATTGTTCTCAGGCTAATACCAGGGCACTCAGGAAACATAGAAGGCATTCAAAGAGGTAAGATATAACATGGCTTCTTGCAAGCACCTGGACATCTAACGACACCCAAGCATTCACACCAGATGCCTTAAAGACTGTGCATGAGTTCATGGAACATCCAGAGAACATTGACCACTGAGTTTTACTGATATTTTCTGTCTTAATCTCCCTGGCTTTCTTTCAATTCTATTAAAATTGCCTACTTCTCTTTGCTTCCTATTGATTGTCTTTTTCTCCTCTGTCTGCCTACATGAGGCACATTAAGTTCCATACCATGTTATCCTTACACAAGGATGGTGGTTTCTGATGTGATAAATTTTTTTCAGGTGCATGGCACAGTAGAGAAACAGTCAGTTACTCATCTTTCATCACTGGGACAAATACTCGACAATCAAAATGAAGGAAGCAAATGTTTATTTAGCTCACAGTTACTAAAGCTTCCAGTTTGTACTCATTTGGCTCTAAGGCAAAGCAGTACATGGCAGAGAGCAACCTTTCATGGTGGATGCAAAGAGTAGAGAGCAAAGGGAGTGGCAGGTAGCTTAGCTAGACTCTCTTCCCTCCTTACATTGTAATGCAAATTACTTGCCTTAGGGTAGATGCGGCATCTACCTCCACAATATAAATAAATAAATTCATTCATTCATTCATTCATTCATTAATAAAGTAACCAACCACAATCTCCAGAATCTGCTCCACGACTACATGAGTTTTTGGTAGATAGGGCACAAGTATACACAAGCCATAACATTCCAATCCTGGCCCCCTAAAGACTCACATACATCTCTTCATGCAAAAGGCATTTTAGTCCATCCTTCACAGTTGCTAAAGTCCTAGAAATTTCAACATTGCTGAAAAGTCCAAGTCTCTAGCCTCCTTCAAGCTAAAAGCAAATTCTTTGCTCTGAGCCCTTGTACGAATGAAAAGTTAAACAGTTAAATTATTCAATTGCCCACAATTTACCATTCCAAAAGGTACAAAGAATAGGAGAATACAAAGCTTTGGGATCAATACAAATCCAAAATCCAGCAAAGCAGACAATTAGTCCTGTTCTTCCATGTGGGACATCTGGAGCAATCTGTAACAAGTTATGAGATCCAAAAGCCTTGCATGGCTCTACCCCTGCAAATGCTTTTGGTAGTAGTTGCAATGACTTCTCTCTCAGGATGGCTTTGCTTCCTGTTTGCAGTTTCCTTTTGATGATCCGTATCCCTGGCTTTTCCAGAATTTTGGCATCTCCACTGAAAAAGGCATCTAGGTAGCATCACTCCCCCTCCTTAAATTGTAGTGCAAATTATCTGCCCCAGGGCAGGTGCAGCATGCTCATCCACCACATCCACAATAGTCAGCCACCAACTCCACCTCATGACTGCATGCAGCTTTGTGAGCACATCTAGGTACAAACCATCACAGAAGCTTTTCTTATAAGAAATACCTAGGCAATGTTTATTTCTTCACGAATAATAATTAGGAAGTGAAAAACATGAAATAGCGAGACAATAGATAAAAGAAGGCAACATTGCCCCTTTGCTTGGAAGTGTGCCGTTCAGTGCATTTTCTTTGAATTATTGTGTACTTCATGTGTACCCACGCTCAAATTCATAACCATATATGTCTAAATAACTAAATCATGAATTTGTTTTTCACTTTCTAGGACTTAAGAATTGAAACTTTTCAAGCAAGTTGATACACAATCTATAGTTTGGCCAAAGAATGTCTGTGTGTGTGTGTGTGTGTGTGTGTGTGTGTGTGTGTGAGTATCCATGTGCTTGACTATTTGTTGTAGAGTGCAGACGTATTTGAATAACAAATTATCACTCATTATACTTAGCACTTACAGCTTCCTGGCCTAAGAAGTAGCATCAGTGTGACAGAGAAGGAATGCTTTTGGTATGACAGAGAGAATTTGGGTAAGGGCAAAGTCCAAGTTTAATGAAAATGCATGTATTTAGATCCAAATCTATTCTATTCCTAAAGCAATGCTAAATAAACACTTACAGTTTCAGGTATAGCTTGTCTACATTGAAGACAATGTTTTCCAAACATTAGGATTTCTAATATTTTAGAATATATACTAATACTGCAGAATCACTTGATTTTTCCTGGTTAGTGATGATAATTCAATAAACTTCCCTGATTTTCTTTTTTCTTACCTGATAGCGGCACAAACACATGTAAATCAAAGAACAGTGTTCTTTTATAATGTCTCCTGCCTCCTTTCTGGGTCTTTTTTGTAGGGCAGAATCAATGCTAGGTAGTAAGATTAGAAAATAATGTAACTAATTTCTCTAATGATTACAAAAACTTGAAATGTACATGAGAGAAATGAGAAGCATATATTCACAAAAACACACACTAGAAACTCCACAAATAGATATTTCTGTTTCTATTCTATTCTAATTATCCCGGAAAGCATCTTCCTTTAGATTGTAAGTAATTGATTTAATAAATGAATAAAGCAAGAGTATACACTTTCATTGCCCTCTGAGATGAGAAAAGGCATCAATCGATATGCTGTAACACAGAAATGTCTTCACTTTAACGGTCATACATACAGCAAAATTTGTACATCAGAAATGTATATGTAAGGAAACAAACACAAGTGCTAAGAAATGTGTGGTAGAACAAGTGTGGTATGTGTGAACAGTAGGGTGAGCAAGGGTTTAGCCAGAAACCCCGTATGTTGGGGAGTTTACACAGACTGTATCAGATTAGGTGGGATGCAAGACTCACTTTGACTTTCTGAAAGATCAATAATTTGGTTGTAGTCAAATTGACTCTTCTTATTGTAGGCAGTAGTTAAAATTGGAAACAGAAGATATCAATTTGATGTTTGAGATTTTCATGAGGTATAATTTTATATTTTCTATAAATAGAAAAGAAAACTTTGGAAATTCATTTAATTCATCTTCACGTTCAAACTTCTCCAAAGTACTCAAAATATTAGAGATTGTTGGTGTTCCAGCAAGCAAACATCACACATTTCCTGGTACTGAAATTTTACTAACTTTATTCATGCATGTGTTCCTCTATGCATCCACTCATGCACACACGCACATACACACACACACACACACACACACACACACACACACACAATTGAGACCAAATGATTTGGAGAAATTGGTCTTTACCCATGCAAGAGCAAGAAATCCTTAAAAATTCTTTATTCACCAAATTCTTTTCTATGTCTTATGCTTACATTTATTTAGCAGTTAAAGTCTGAAATGACTACATCTTGATTTTTTTTTTTTTTACTGAATTACAGAAACTGATGTTGAAATATCAAAGTTTTTGCTATGTGTGCACATACCCTCCTCAAAATCTAAACACCAATTGATAGAATGTGGAAGGTAGCTTTTCAGGAACTGACTACCACAACATTGCCACTATGAGTGGAGCTGGTGTTCCCATAAAACTGTGGGACCACAGTGACAAGGTCGGTAGGAGGGGCCGTCTATTTTATTTATTCATTTATTTATTATTATTTATTATTTATTTATTTATTGTCATTTTTTTGAGACAGGGTCTCACTATGCAGTTCAGGCTGGCCTTGAGCTCACTTTTGTAGCCCAGGCTGGTCTCAAACTCGCACCAATCCTCCTGCCTCAGCCTCCCAAGTGCTGGGATTACAGGCATGAGCCACCACTCCCGGCTGAGGGGCCATCTATTAACCTGGAATGGTTCTTACCAAACATTGACTTTGCCAGTGTCTTGATTCTGAGATGCTCTGCCTTTAGAGCTGTAGGAAGTAAATCTCTCATTTTGGTACACTACCCAGGCTATGATCTTCAGATACTGGAGCCTATACAGTCTAAGACAGTAAGCAAAGTAGGCAATGACAGTGAGAACATTTTGTTATGAATTTTGGAGAAAGATATTTCCATGCTCTAGAGAGAAAATATTACAAAAGAAATTCTCTTTTCCTCTGGATGATGGTGTATGAAGGTGAGAAACCTTGAACCTCTGCCTCCGTTTTGCTGCATGTGTGACCCAAGCAAAGACTGCTAGCGGACGGTGATTGTGAGACTTGAGCCACCTCTACACTAGTCATGATGCATGCACAGTTTTCATCTGCTGTTCTCCTACGTGCTGCTGAAAACCTCTTAATTAAAACATAGAACCTGAAGAAGCATTGCAATTAGAGGACTAAGCATTTATTATGGCTCCGTTCATGTGTTATTCTACACCAGTCCCTGATGTCACACTTCTGTGCAGTTTTTCACATAGTACAGATTGACCTTTTCATACTCTAAAATCTGTCTATAATATGACACAGTTTCTTATTAGTGTAACACAACTTAATTAACTTTGAGTATTCCTGTTACTTTAGATAAACTCAGTGGTGTGCCCTTAGAGTAAAGTAATAGGATTCTCAATATAATGCATATTGTATTAATTATAATATGTCTTCAGAACATGACAGAATACATGTCTCTTAAATTATCTTCATTTGAATTTAGGGAGGCTAGGGTGCTACCTCTAAATTTATATTCCCTTTTAAATTAGAATTCACTTCTGCTAACCTTAATTATTTACCCAGTCAAATGTATATATTTCTCTAAGATAATCAATGTGTCAAAGAAAACCACTTTATCTGCAAAGTCTAAGTAACTGTACAATCTAGTTTATTTTAGAACTATTCCAAAGAGAACTACAAAGGAAAATAAATTTACTGCTGGGCATCTGCTTAAAATATCTGAAGGACTTTTATAGATTTTTACTTCATGATAAATAAGCCACCTGCTTTGTTTTTATGCATTGGAATTCACTTACAGGGGAAGTAAACCGGAGTGAGTATGATGTCATTTGAAAATGCAGCACTAAATGTCCTGTTTTCTGTTGTGAGAGCTGCCTTGTGTTACTGGAAATGACTGCACTTACTAAAAGTGTTTCTTTTTAAAGGATTAATTTTCTCCTATAAATTTCCTTTATCACCTCTCTATCTTTAAGAAAATCAAAGTCGAGTTTATGTTTAGATGTGGCATGGACAGATCAAACATAACTTCTGTTATCATTCACTTCTTCAAGAAGTACCAAGTTTGCACCAGTGGTCAGTGAATTTGAAGACCATTCAAGGAGTTAGCCTGAGCTACTCTTCCAGCTGGATCAACTTAAGGGAAGATGGCATGATTTGCCCAAAACACAAAACTACTTATTCTAAGAATGGGCCATCGATTGTGAGGCTTCAAATGTCAGGCCAGCACAATTCATGACAGCTCTTATGAACATACAAATATATGATAGAGCAGAGATGTACTGATGCTGAAATTCATTTAGCAAGTGCTTTAAAATGCAGTGCTGTTTGTAATGCACTCACTGAGATATCATATTCTTATTTGTTGTTTATCAAATCACACTTCATATTAACATTACAAGAAGTATATAAATAAAACTTGAAACCTTGGGCATAGATTTGAAACATAAGTCTGTAATTGTAAGAATTTATACTTAGATTCCCAAATTTTTAAATCCATGGCCTTCTAGCTAAATTTTCACATTAGATATATACTCCAAAAGAAGCTTGGGAGAATAAATGGTGTCACTTAATATAAAATATATATTTATATGTGTTTTAACTAAGATTTTAGCATACATAACTACACATTATAAATATTATAATATACTATTTTGCCCATCATAAAATATAATTATATATATATATAATCATATAACATGCAATATTATAATATATGGTAGATAATTTAACACAGTTCATTGTAGTTGACTCTTTGAAGTGGCCTATATGTCCATGAACAGATGAAATGGATTCACCTTGCTACCATTATGTTTAATAAAATAAATCGGAAACACAAGCTTAAATATTGTGTTGTTTCTCTTATATGAGTAATCCAAAATATACATAAGAGGGGCCCAGCGGGATGGCTCAGTGGTCTAAAGTACCTGCTTGGGAAAGCTTGGGTGGCTTCAGGGACTGCAGTTTGATCCCCGGCACCACATGCTGTGCCAGCCCTGCCCTCAGGGCGGGCTGAGCCGGCCATAAAAATGAGTGAATAACAAATAAAGGTTCTGAAACATGAAAAAAAAAATTTAATATATATATATATATACATATATATATATACATATATATATACATATATATATGTATATATATATATATATATATAAGTACAAAAAAATGATAGGCTGTAGGGAGATGGTTCTTTTGAAAAAGGGAAGATGACTGTAGTGGTGGGAGTCAAAGGGATGGGACAAATAATTATGATGTGTTATGCACATGGGACATCTCAGGAATAATTAATCATTAGGTACTGCAAACATGAATCAACAAAAATTTAAAAAATAACAATTAAATACATGAAGATATATTTATATATTGTCCTCTATATATCCATATTTATGTACATATTTGTGACTTATTTAGCTATTTACTTACACAATCATTGAAAACTTTTCTTTACAATGATACTCTTTCTTTTATTATATTTTAGAGGATTTCTTCTATTCTCTTTCATACTCAAGGGTTAGAATGTTGTCATTTAGTCTCACCGTGCCATTAAAGGCCATATAAATATCACTCTTCGAACACTTGGACTACACTTCTCATAGGGTAACCCTGAAAATTTGGGGACTTAATTGAATATAAAAGAAACGATGACAAAGGTCACTTTTATTTTCAGAGGAAAGATTTGGAATTTGACTTGGAGGTCAACTTAATTAAGAAATGGCATAATGGCAAGTGGCCTTCCTGATACCAACATAGAGGAACTTATTCTTTTGAGAAACTACAATAAATTGAAAATATCTGCAACAAGAGAACCAACCAAAAGAAAACAACTTCCCCAATAGTGGAGGGAAGAGAAGGAGTTCCTAGTGACTCTTCAAGGTGCACTCAGTCTTTTTTGAAATACAACTGAGTCTCCTTTCCCTTCCTCCATAAGAAATATCAAAACATACCAGCCAAGTGGTTTATCTTTGTTCAAATAATTCTAACGCAATTTTTATACATACATAATCACAATTTCTGGAACTGCAAATAATAAATCCTTTTTTTTTTTTTTTTTCAGAACTGAAGATTGAACTCAGGACTTTGCGCTTGCCAGGCAAGCACTTATTCTACTGAGCTATCTCGCGAGCCCAAAAAATCCTTCTTAGCTCTGTGGTGAACACTGAAATCTTTGTAGTATTGATAAACAGGCAGGATAATTAAAATGAAAGTAAACAAAGAAGGCAAAGAAGTTTTCTGGTAATAGAAATTTTTCTCTCAAAAACTATTGCTTTTAGTCAAAGGCTGCTGATTATGTTTTTATCTTACATGAGATAAGAGCATATTCAAATAGTTTAATTATTTATTTGACATCAATGTATTCCAGTGCAGTTATGAAAATTAAAAATAATCAAGATATTAGCCAAGCATCATTGAAAGACAGGGACTATGTAAAAATGGGAAAATTATGAAAATCTCAGGTTTTGTTTTTGTCATAATGATCTTACAATTTACACAGAATTGACAAGTCTGAAAGCAGAAAAAAAAAAGTAATAATCTTGGCAAACAGTAACAAATTTAGAACATTAACACTTACCTATTTCATCATTTTATATAAAGCTTTAGCCAACAAATGAATGTGATAAGCCTACAGATAAGCATATAGGTAAGTGGAACAAAATTGGAAGTCTAGCATCTAACCCTCATATATATAGTCAATTAATTTTATATAAAGGTAACAAGTCAATGAAAAACTATAATCTTTTCAACAAACAATGTTGGCACAACTTAATACTCTTTGAATGCTTATCTATCATTGTAATTATCTACTATGCTTGCTTGCTTGCTTGATTGATTGATTGCTTGATTGCTTGATTGATTGATTTGTGTATTTTAGGGTAGGGACAACAGGGTGTTTAGAGTCTCAAAACTAGATTGGACTCACAGTGATTCTCTTGTTAACAGCCTCACAACAGTTGGGATTACAGGTACGCACCACCACACCCAGTCTTACCATGCTTGATTTAAAATAAACCACATAAGTAAATGTAAAAGTTTAAAAAAATGGACTTTGTTAAAAGGGAACCATTTTGTACTTCAAATCGCTCCTTTGAGACCTTTGAGAAGGTGCAAATACAATCCAGACAACAAGGAAGCATATTTACAAACAATGATAAGGGAATTTATGTTCAAAATATGGAAAAAGTTCTGCTCATAGCTAAATAGGGAAGAGATAATAACACAACTGAAAATTTGATTATGGATTTGAAGAGCCATTTCCCCAAAGAACATAGACATGTGTTCTATAAGTATGTGAGATACGCTGAGCCTCATGGTCATTAGAGAAATTATACAATAAAAAATTATGACAAGCAATGAAAACTAGTGGGCAAGTGGGAAACTTCATTAACTGGTTTTGGAATTTTAATATGGTTGTGGAACTTTGCATAATGGTTTGACATTTGCTTCAAGCCATGGACATAGTTTCCCAGTGACCCAGAAATTCTGTTTTTCACTTCTGTCACCAATTTAAAGCAATTCAATTCACAATAGCTAAATTATGGAAATAATTTAGATGCTTGCATAAGTTAAATTGTTACCAAAATAGCTTAATTACAGAAGCAGCTTTGATGTCACACTGTCTTTATTCATTCAAGAGTGCACTGTTACAGCAAATTACATATATATAGATAGATAGATGTATACAATATGATAAATATTAGGTCATCTATAGGAAAGTGGAGAGAACATTAGATCATAATTTTATGTGAAATCAATAAAACGCACATTATATATCTCATGGGTTTTCTTATATGAAAAACAACAAACACAAATATTTTAAAGTGTAAAATAAAAGGTGTTAAAGAGAAAAAGTATTTGGATTTTTTGGAGCTAGAGGAGTGGATCATAGGAAGGGGAAAAGGATAAAGGGAAAATGAGAATAAGGAAAGCCCACATTTATATTTATATCTATTTATAAATATATATTAAAATAGATATCAATTTATTAAAACAGATACAATGGATATGTATAAAAACCCCAAAATTATAAAATTGAAAACTAATAAAACATATACATGAAAAAAATGAATAATTACAGCATTATTATGAACAATATCTAAAATAATGTAGAGTCGGTTAGAAGTTCCATCAACTAATACACACAATATTTATTCCATACTGTTGTGTATTACATGGAAAAATAAAAGAATGTCTAGCTTATGTGCCGTAACATAAAAGAATCTTGAGCATGCTATTGCAAATGAAAGGGTGAATCGCAGGAACCACATACTGTATAATGCCATTCGTATTCTATGAGACAAATGGAAAGAGATCCAGTGTGGATTTGTTTCTCTAGAGTCTTAGGGCAATCAAGAATGCACTAGGATGTTAAAGGGAATGCGGTTTCTTCTGTAATGATGAACTGATTTTAAAATCAGAAGATTATTATTGCATAGCTCTGACTACACTAAAATTACACGGGGGGCCCAGCGGGATGGCTCAGTGGTCTAAAGCGCCTGCTTGGGAAGGCTTGGGCGGCTTCGGGGACCGCGGTTCAATCCCCGGCACCACATGCTGCGCCAGCCCTGCCCTCGGGGCGGGCTGAGCCAGCCATGAAAATGAGTGAGTGGACAGACAAAGGTTCTGAAACAAGAAAAAAAATAAAATAAAAAATGCTTAAAAAATAAAAATAAATAAAAATAAAATTACGCGGAACTGCTTACTTCACAGAGGATAATTTTATGCTATAGAAATTACACCCCAACTAAAGTCATTGGAAATTTAAATCATAGGATGCCTAAGAATTCATAGGTAAATGTACTTTCTCTCATCTGAAAACTGAATAAAATACTTATTTACTGCACAGAGCATCACCTCTGTAGACCTCTTGTGCACTTGTTCATCCTTGGTTGGGCTTCTAGGTTAGCGAGGCTGTAAAGAATATCTTAATGATGAAGTGTGAAGGCTGCGAGTGATAATTAATCAGAAGATATTCACAAATTTGTAAAGCAAATTGAAATAAGATCTTTGTTTTTTTAATCAATTACTACTTCATGCTGTACATCAATGGAATTAATAGTAAATATGCTGCCTGTGTACGTAGTGTTTCTATGGAAATAATTCATTTAAGGGAGATCAAGCCTTTGACTAAAGTTTGCACAGATAATACTTCTGCAATAAAATTTAAGGACATGGCTGCCCTGCCAACATGTTGGTTTATTACGTTTGTACTATGATTATCACAGTAGCGACTATTAAAATCAAGCTAATTACAAATCTCAGTCCTGAACAAACAAGGTTCCTAACAATCACACTGATTGGAACATGATATTCATAAAGAAATCAGCATATTGTAACTTCCAAGCTAATGTACTGAATCAATATGGATAGGTAGCCATGACCAATATATTTCTCTAAGTATTGATCACAGCCAAACCAATATTCTTGTCCTACAGTTTTTCAGTTAAAAAGGAATTCATTTATTATCTCAATGAATATTCAAAGCACAAAGAAGTCAATAGACTATGTATATATCAGCTCATATATTATGTTTATCGTTCAATAAAGTTGTTCTTTACAACTAAGTTTTTCATAAATGTAACTGTCATTTTTTTTTTCAAATTTTAAAAGCTGTTTGGAAAATAACACCATGAGTCATCCTTCTTCCATTTTATTGTGTCAACTGTGTAGCTTGGATGCTGAAAAAGTTATACTTCACCCTTTTCTTGTAGGGTAGTAAGTAATATGCAAAATCCATCATAGCCAATATTTAATTGTAGAGTATGAATAAAACCAGAATCCAAAGAAAGCCAGTCATTAAAATGAACCAAATGGCTACCATTTTATGTTTCAGGCAAGAGCAATTTGTGAGAACACAGTGATTACCAAATTTAGTAACCAACTTATTATTGAGTGATGAATATTTTCCTGACCTTTATGATAGTTATAAGAAGCTGACATATTTATTTAAAACTGAAATGGGCAATTCTTTTTGCATTAAGTCCCTAATCTTATCTTTTACTAGAAATGTGTGTTGCTCATTATTGGAGCTATATTTTTTATTTTTAATTATTATTATTTGGGGGGTGCCTGTTAAGATAGGGTCTTGCTATGCAGTTCCGACTGACCTTGAGCTAACTTTTGTAGCCCAGGCAGGTCTCGAACTCACAATAATCCTCCTGCCTCAGCCTCCCAAGTGCCGGGATTACAGGTGTGCACCACCACGCCCAGCTTATATAGACTTAGTTTTAATTTTACCCCTTATCACAGTTAAAATTGCACCTAAACTGCAAGGCATTGGAACTTAACTCAGGTTAAGAGCCTCAACAGAAAAGCCCATAGGCTATGCTGCCCTAAAACTCCTCCTTTGGGAGGAATGGGGCCACTGTGACGACATGTGATATTTTCTGCAATGACATGTCTCATATATATACCAGGTTTTGGTGACCACCTAATTGTGCTTCTTTTTAAAAGAACTAATCTGTTATAAAAAGTGACATTAGCTTTTAATTTGATTCCTTTCTCTGTCTGGCTCTAGGATGTTCCAAGCTCTTTCTGTATAAAACTATGCAGCGTGTTACTGGAGCATCATCACGTGCACGATAGATCTCAGAACTGTGGTGAGGAGCTGAAAAGGAAGTGTCGCCAATGCAGCCTGCACAGTGGACACAGACATTTGAAACGGCGTGTTCTGACCCCTGACGCATTGCAAGGGACTAGTTTAAAAGTTATAACCATACTTACCAAATAGGTAAATTTTGAACCTGCCCAGGATGCTAAACACGTGACAAGAATATGTTAATAAAGTCCATCCTTCCTCAAAATAAATACTCACTTTTCTTCTCATAACAAAACAAGTATTAGACAGAGTGTCATTGTATGTTGGGGACTGCATAAAATTGTTACCGATTACCAGTTGCTTTTAAAATACTGGGCCTTGGGTTAAAAAGTGTAATAGTAAATTCTAGTGAAGGAAATTTGCAGAAACACCATATCTCCTTATAATACATACGCTTATTTTCTTTAAAGTATATGTGTTCACTCAGAATCCTGCTATCATGCTTGCGATTTTTGTACTTGTAAAGATGGCAGATTTTACCTATAGAAATGCTTTTCTTCTTTTAAATGAACAATAACCAGGAGGTAGCGATCAAATTTCAGAATGAATTAACCTTCGTGGTTTTATTGCATTCACATACAATAGATGAGGGATTCACGTAGATCGCAGACCGAGGGGGATGCTGGCGCTTGGGTGACAGCAACTGTTAGCACTGCCACAGTCTGGACAAGTTTTTCAGTGGCTGAAAAAGAATGAATGTGGTTAACAGCAGCCTGGCTTGGAACTGCGGAGGGAGCATCTTCCTGATAAGTACCACTTCTTCGACAGAGTTCTGACACAGACGAATTGGAAGTAGATTTAGTAAGGGGAAGTAAAGGATCCGAGCTGACATGATTTGGCTCCTTTTCAGCAACTTCCTTCCCTTCTCTTCCATGATTTCTGGGAAAGATGATTAGCGTGGGCTATGTAGAAAGTGTTCACATCCTCAGCAGGCAACAGGGGACCAGCCAAAGAGAAAGAGGAGCCGGTAGGTACAGGAACCCAGAATGTGTGATCCTTCAGCTCCATTCTTGTGCGATTAACTCTCTGTGTTCTTCTACAAATAAGTACTCCTCACAGCACTTGCAGGTGCTGGAAGCCACTCTCTCCTCCTTATCCCTCAGTGCTAGGAATGGTGAACAGTTTGGCTCTATAAGACTGGAATACTGTATGATTCCTTCGGATGATGCTGTGCCTTTATAAGGTAGCTTTTCTTTCTTTCTTCCTTCCTTTCTTTCTTTCTCTCTTTCTCTCTTTCTTTCTCTTCCTTCCTTCCTTCCTTTCTTTCTTCCTCTGCTCTCTCTGTCTCTCTGTCTCTGTCTCTGTCTCTGTCTCTCTGTCTCTCTCTCTCTTTGGAGACAGGGTCTCATTTTGCAGTTAAGCTAACCCTGAACTCACTTTGTAGCCCAGGCTGGTCTTGAACTCACAGCAATACTCTTGTCAGCCTCCCAAATGCTGGGATTACCAGTGTTCACCTTCACATCTGGCTAAAGAAGCCCTTCTGCGAAATATTTGTTTTCTTTCTGAAAACAAATCATTTCTTATTGTCTAGAAATGATCCCTTTACATAATACAG
>PVJA010003997.1:0-89958 GCA_004027025.1 Myocastor coypus | reverse complement strand
CAGGCTGGTCTCGAACTCGCACCAATCCTCCTGCCTCAGCCTCCCGAGTGCTGGGATTACAGGCGTGAGCCACCACGCCCGGCAGGTAAATAATATTCTCACAAAAGAAACAGAGTAACAGAAGGAGGTGTGTGTGTGTGTGTGTGTGTGTGTGTGTGTGTGTGTGTGTATGATTACTAATATTAAGAACAAACAAATTCATCCAGTAAGCAGTGGCTGCATGCCAGTGAGTGATGAAAACAGTGTAGGAAGACACACATAAGAAGCAATGGCGCGAAAGTTCTGGAAAGGGTCTGGAAAAGGACAGGGACATAGGGAAGAGAATCTATAAGGGGAACTGCTAAATCATATGGAAGCCTTGTCCCTGAGACTGATCAGGGAGCAAACCACATGGATATTTAGAAATATACATGTGAAATCTTAAATAAAAATGAATAAAAAGAAAAGAAAAATGGCCTGAGAACCCTCTAATGTTCAACCAGGAATGAATTCAGTGACTCCCAAGCCCTTTCTGGAGACCTCCAGGCAACCAAGGCTTTTGTAGCATAATGCTCTGGAGGCCTCAAAATTAAGTCCTAGGTTAACAATGCAACTTTCCAGCTGCTGGCTGTCACCCTTCCTCCTGCGAAGGAGTGCGGCTGAGGCTATTAAAGGAATCACCTTGAATCCATTGATTTGTCTACTAAAATAAGGGTTAGGAGTTTGCCTTGAGGTTGAAAGCCAGAGATTTGGCCCACGTTTCTACAGACTGAAGAATTGAAGCTCCACATGATTATCTACCTGTCACGGTAACAGACTTCCTGCTCAGTTGGTATTCTTTGAATGTATATCCATAAGTGAACAGGCTAACACAATGATGTAATCAAGGCTACCAAAACAGTGGGTGGCTGCTGCTGCATACTGATTTACCTTAGGGGCTGGGAGGGAATTGAGACCAAAGCTCATTGAAATGCTTATTCCATATGTTTCCTTTCTTTAATTCACTCAAATATAACTAAACTAAAAGGCAGAACAGTGGCCCGTCAGGCAGTGGTGGTATAGAGTCTATGGACAGGGCAGAGGGCATCTAGTCATGGTTTAGTGGATGCATTAAGCATCCTCAGGACAGGGAAGGCACCAGTGCCTGGGCTCCCCACTTGGTGACACTGGAACTGCTGGTCTACTAATGAGGCTGCTTACAACAAAACTGAGCATGTGCAGACTCCTGATCATTGCTGGTGGCTCTTCCCTGCTGGGGAGTTTTCTTTCCTGTGCCCAGCATGTCCTTGTCACACCACTTTCCTGCCAGTTTCAATGTTTGTATCTGCAGTTCAGAGCTCTTTCTCAGGGAGGTCTTTTCTGATCAATCCCACTTAAGAAACTTTTCTCTGTTCTTCCTCAAAACCAGATGACTAGAGATGCCAGATCCACACATTCAAGTATTTTTGACTCCACATCACATTTGATTGACATGTTCAACCAATTTAATGCCACCACAGGAAAAGATATGCTTCCTGCCCAGGTCTTTTCAACTATACCACCAATTCATTACTATTTTATGTTAATTTGTGGATTTATTATCTCTAGATTATAACTGTAATACTAAATTTATAGCTAAGGGCCTGGCAGGATGGCTCAGTGGTCTAAAGCCCCTGCTTGGGAAAGCTTGGCGGCTTCAGGGACCGCGGTTCAATCCCCAGCACCACATGCTGCACCAGCCCTGCCCTCAGGGCGGGCTGAGCCAGCCATAAAAATGAGAGTATAAACAAACAAAGGTTCTGAAACAAGAAAATAAATAAATAAATAAATAATTAAAAATCTAAAAAAAAATATATATATATATATAAAATAAAAATAAAATAAATTTATAGTTAATATGTGTTAGGCATTTACTGTATCAGGTACTATTGTGAGCCTGTCATGCTAATGCAACAATTCCCTGAAATAGGTTCCATCAAAAGCCCCTTTTTAACAGATCAGAATCTAAGACCTGGCGAGGAATGCAGCCAAGTTCACATAGTAGGTAAAGCAGAGAGCTTCCCATCAGACCATAGAGGCCTGGCTGCAGAGGGTAAATGCTTAAACTAGAGCCAAACCCAAGCACCATGCTTGTTTTCAATTTTTTAAAATTTTATTTGTGTGTGTGGTGTACAGGGATTGAACTCAGGATCTTGTGCTTCTCAAGCAAGTGCTCACTCTTCTGAGCTATCTCTCTGTCCCCCACCATACTTGTTTCTTATATCACTTCATCCCCAAGCACTGCAAAATGCCTGGCATGGAATAGGGCTGAGCAGGGGACTGGGTGTGAGCCATCATAGTTCTCTCTGGGTAAAACACGGCCAAGATCCACAGAGCACACTGCTCCACTTGGGAACAACAGATTCGCAGGAGGCAGAGCTGAAGGACATACTGTCCCTGCCGGAGAAGAGTGCCTCCAGCTGCCCTTTGTAATCACTGCAGAGGAGCCCTGGAGCCAGGTCAGTGGCCTGGAGCTTTTCTTGCTTACAGCAAGAAGCTCAACCATAATGGAGCTGTCCTGCTGCTCCAGGGTCTTTGAAGCACCCAGCTGGGTAGGACAGCCCTCTGGCAAAGACCCTGCAGCTAGTAAGGAAGGGAAATCCTGAAACTGAGAAAAGCATCATCACTCAGGGGGTCTAGGAAGGGAAGCAGATACAAAGGCCTCTTGCTGGGTCCTACCTTTGAGAGTCACAGCTTATCTTGCTCAGAAAACGCAGGACTTAGTGGAGAGCTGGAACCTCTTGTCTATATGTATGGATCACTATGCTCTGACATCTGCCATGAACCCATATTACTGCAAGGCAGGGTAAAAATGATGACAGGAATGGCAGCAATGTGAGATCCAAGTTGTATGATGTATCCCCCAATGGCAAAGCTTTGGCCCTCTTTCCACTGACAGAGTGGAAAGTCAGCTAACATAGGTGATGCTGCTGGCACAGAGGAATGAGCCCTAGAGGTACTGGACAGACCGCCCTTCCAGCCCAACCCCTGCAAGGCTACACCCACATGCTCTTCTTGGAGCTCACCACGCATGCCTCTGGCCTCAGACCCCTTGCTCCACTTCAGAAGCTCAGCAGCTCCACCCCTTCTTTCCTTTTCCTCAGACAACCTTCACTACTTCCAAGGCCTGTATCAGTGGCAACCTGAACTATTCCTTCATTTAAATGTAGTAGGTCCTTTTAGCTCTATCACTTTTATCAGGATTATTTAGGGTTTCATATGAATGTTACGGTCATAGTATTATACAAGTTTTCACAGTCAACCATAAATTATTTGTACAAAAACCCTATTTTTACTGCACAGTTCTATAGAACATGAAACTATTTCAAGAATATGTATAAACATTTATGTCATGATATATATTATATGTGGTGCTGAAACAGAAATGTCTATCAGTTCACCAAAGGCTTCCCCACATGCTGCCACGCTGTTCCTTACATAAGTTCTCCCCAGTAAATATCAGTCACATTCATTATTTAGAGGAAGAAACTGAGGCTCCAACCATTAAATTTCACACAGCACTCAAACCAAGGCCATGTTTTTCAATCCCCATGTTCCCCACAGTACCCAGCACATCCTAACTGCTGATCAGCAAGTTATCCTGGCAGAAATGAATCCTGTCTCTAGATCATTTATCTAACAATGTGCTTCATGAGTGTCACTTTGTAAGTATAAAAAAACATTGAGGGGAAGAAGGTAATAACTAAATTCTTTGAGCTTCTACTGTGAGTTAGGAAAAACATTAAATGTTTTCTGAACACACACCAGTGTGAGATTATTTGTTACTTCATCTCACAGGTGGAAACTGGTGCTCAGATACAGAAATTTTTGGAGTTTACACTACTGAAAAGGGAACGACTTGTGTCTGAAACAAGCTCACTTTACCCCAGAGCTCAATCTCTTCTCCTAAATCATGGAAGACTCCTAAAACTTGTAGAATAAAGAATATTCAGTGTTAGGTAGACAAATCTACTTAACTGATTTTGTATTTATATTTAGTTACTTAATGTAGCAATAACTATCCATTTATAATAGTATCCAATTCATAATAGCAATTATCTGTAAGATCTTTGAATTTTTTTTAAAAAAAAGTAATTTAAAGAATATGAAGTGGAGTTTAGACAGAGAAAAATGGGAGGAGGGGTAGATGACTAAAACTTTTGAGAGATGTCATGTGATTACACCACTTAACACATTTGTGTGTGATTAGTTCTCATAAGCTATAGTGGTGGCTATTTTCATTTATTTATTTATTTACTTATTCTTTAGTGATGGATTTTTTTTTAAAATTACTTAGAAGAAAAAGGAAATCACAAGAGGCCCAATTCTTGGCCAGTGTTCTAAGGAGTTCAACATGTTACTCTTTGTTTCAATATTGTGTCATTTCTTCTCAGGGTTCTGAGGCAGCTATTCCAAGAAGTGCATGGTTTCCCTCAGGATAAGAGGACAGGAGCATTTAGAGAGCCCAGTAAACAGTCCCAAGTCACACGATTGATGCCTGGAGTACACGGCAACACAGAAAGGCCCTGGGCCCACCAACACACCTGACTTGACATCGCATCTTTGGTGATTAACTTCCTGTGTCATTCAGGGAAATTACAGCTAGGGACCTTTGGGTCCCCATAGATTCAATGAAGAAGTTTTGATTCCAGCATTGTGAGCCACACTCAGTGTAGAATGACTCTAAATGGCAAAAGCAGCTGTACTGGGTTGGTTACAGGGCTACTCCTTCCATGGGCACCAGAGTCCTTCCAGGTCTACAGGGCTTTGATTTCATGACTGCACTTTGGGCTACAGATGACCACACAAGCAGCAATAATATATACAGAGCACCACTGAATGGTCTCTGGATTACGTTCATTATGAATGTTACACCACAGGGAGCAAAGCCGTGCTGTGTAAACTCTTAACTGTCCCAGTAGGCAATGAGCACTCTGGTTAATTATCAGTCCACATTAATATCGTTAACGCTCACTAATAGGGAGTTTACATTTTTAAGAAATGCATAATACAACTTAGAAATATAGTGAATACAATCTCAACTATCCTTCATTAAATATTCTCATTTTATTTGCTTTTTAAATAAGAAAGCAATTCAGGCTTTTTATGGCAACTTACTCTTCAGCAATATACATTGCCACCTTCCACAGTTTCCATGAATTCCCGTTCCACTAATACTGAACCTGGCCATGTGACTTACTTCAGTCAAAAGAAGGTGGGCAGAAACAACACAGTAGCTCTGCACTCAGGCATCAGAAAGCTCCCTGCCTTCAGCTTGCACCCTTTCAGCATGGACCCTAGGACAAACCACTGGGGTTGCCCTAAGTGAGACCTTCAGCCTGCTTCTCTGGATCATGATCTGTACACCCATGCTGCACAGCACTTAAGTCTGCAGCTCCAGGAAGGTCACTATCACTGCTCAGAACAGCAAGAGGGTAGAAGGTGCACTGGAGAACAGAGAGACTTGCTGAGGCCTCAGAAAGGCAGACCAAGCTTCACACTGGGCCAAAGAGCAGAGTCGAGTGTGGAATACTGGCAAGCATCAAACTGAGGTTAGTTTCACAAAAGCTGATTATTTTGCCTGCAGAAACAATGAAAATGAAAGACTTACAGAAATCATCCAATTTTTACAGCAAGCAAAGTATTTTCTCCAATCCCACTTCCAACTAAGGCAGCTCATAATAACCACTTGGAACAAATTTTCTACCCTCTTTAGTTTTTCCAGGTTAAGTAATCAAATGCGTGCAAAATACACTCAGCACAATGCTGGGCCTATGACATAAGCATTCGTTAAACATTAGCTGTTTTTGTTAATAGTCGCACACAAACAAGCTCAGGTGTAGGTTTGTTAAATTCTTCCAAAAGTGAGACCATGCTGTGTACTATTCTGTTACTTCCTGCATTCACTTCACGTGGTGCTACAGGCATTCATCCCTCTGGGTCAGCTCATCTTTACAGAGGCCATTAGCTCATCTTTTTAAATGACCACATGATATTCCAGCTTGAATAATGTATCCATAATGTATCTTACCTACTTCTGTTCTGTAGATAAATAGACATCACGGCACTGAGGGTGGGTCTGAATACCTTCCACACTTTCCTATTAAGCCCTCTCCTCCTCTTGTTTCAGGTTTGGCTCTGTGGCACACTGTGGCCAGTGAAAAGTTAATGAAACTGATCCTGGCCAATTTTAGGGACCATCATGGTGCTACCTCTCTCTCTTCCCTGAGACATACACCAGCAAAATCTCAGACAGGACTTCGTTAACCTGGGTCTCAGAGTAAAAATCTTGGCCCCAATCAGGATGGATAAGTAAATGCACCTGAGATAAATTAATGTTATTTCAAGCACTGAGCTGTGGGGGTTTGCCATCACATATTGATTTAGGCAAGACTAGTAGTGCTTCCAGAACCTGGGGCATTTGGATGTGCACCACAAATACTCAGCATCACTGATTTGGCCAAGCACCAGCATGCTACATAAACATGTAGGCTGACAGAAATCTCTGGACCAACCACCCACCTCTAACCCACTCACTTCATGTTAGAATCAGCAGCAGCCTACCTGGCTCCCAGGTAGGCCAAGGATATGACAATGTCTCAGAAAAGCTAAGTCTACATAGGTCAGTACACTGAGAACTATCTGTTGTGCGTGAGAAGCCTCTTGGGCAGATTGGCATTACAAGACCATGACTCCATTTGTCTAGTTTGCAAACTACATATACACAAACAGTAGAAAAGGTGGGCACAAAGCACAAGACCAGAGGGTACTGTAGGAAGTCTGGTCCCAGCTTCACTATGAATCAGCTTTGGACCTCAACATGCTCAGAGGACTGGTGTGAAGACCCAGGAGGAACAGGAAGTACATTCACAGGGAGAAAGATTTAAAAGTTTACTTTTATTTTTTTAAATTGCAACTATAATATATGTTTATTGAAAAAAAAAAAAAAACCTTGAAAACAAACATAAAAGCAATAGAGGAAAGTATAGTGTTCAGACCTTAGGGGCTAATCAGCCCACTGCCTCCTAGATCAATACATACCTGGCATGTATCATAGTTCAAGGCCTGTGAATGCATACAAGTGTATGCATATATATATATTGCAAGGTCCTTCTCTCATGGACCAGCCTCTCCACTCTTCCTTTCAGGTTTTTCCGTCCCTCCAAACATGCCACAGTAATATCCATGCCCACATGCAGGCACTCCCTCTTCCTAGAATATGTTTTTTTCTCTATCTCCTTCTTCTCCCTGCTTCTACTCATCCTGAAAATTTCCATTAATACACCAATTGCTTATAGAGTGATTCTCTGACCTCCCCTGTCATCAGACGCCCTTCCATGTTCAGCCCAAGAACTCTCACAGCATAATCACACTGGATTAGCTCTGTTGCCTTGTCACCTACCTTCCTTCTATGCTCCAACTTGAGGGTAGGTCCTATAGCTCTTCTTCACCAATAACTGACCTATAGCAAGTACTTGAAAACTCTTAAACATATTAATAAAATTTTTAATAACATATACATCCTGTATTTCTGAAATTTCCAAAGTACCTGGAATTTCTCAATACTTACCAAGACTAAATACAGAAGGATTCAACACATGTCCATATGCCTCAAGAAAATCTTAACAAAAGGAAGCCTCAATATAAAATTAAGAGCTACCTTCTCAACTTCTGCCTCCTACACTAATTCTCTGCAAGTTGGAAACAACTCTAATGAATCCCCAAACCTCAGCTCCAGGTTTACTTTCTCACCGTTTCCTGCAATACCAACTGGAAGAAGACACTAGCAGTTAAAAAGTATACTCCAGGATCTGCACAGAAAAATCCAAAGAGGCTAATTTCTTAACCCCAGTGAGGTGGGCAAGCTTCCAGTCATTTGGAGATCAAGCTTATTACGCCTGTGGTTCTGTCCTGTGTTCTGTCTTTAAATCCCTTATATTCCACCAGAAGATGGGGAGAAATGACACTGTGAACCAGTCCTGTACAGAGGCATGCGTCATGCTAGCTGAACACTTGCTAAAACTCCACACCCCTGGGGCTGGGGAGATAGCTCAGTATTATAAGCACCTACCTGGCAAGCACAAAGGTCTGAGTTCAGTCTCCAGTCCCAGAAAGAAAGAGAGAGAGAGAGAGAGAGAGAGAGAGAGAGAGAGAGAGAGAGAGAGACAGAGAGACAGAGAGACAGAGAGACAGAGAGAGACAGAGAGACAGAGACAGAGAGAGAGACAGACAGACAGACAATCTTCACACCCCACTTATTTACAAAGGAGCCAGGAGCTGTATACACAGCTGGAAAATGAAAAGAGTTTGGAGGACATATTGTAGTTCTCACAGATGCTAAAGGATGTTTTGAGTCCAAGGCATCTTCTTGAATCGAAGTACAAGTGACTTTCCATTTGTGATATGGAAAATACTTACTTTAGTGTAAGATTATCCACCTAAACCTAGACGTAAGAAAGTCTCATCCCCGATTTACTACTTTTGAGTAAAATATTATCAGCTTTAAATGGAAAAACTATTAATGGTGATCAATCCCAGCCAAATTCTAAATTACATATATATGGCTTTTATGAAATGTGAACAAGTGATTACCATAAGTTCTAGGGAGTACAGGAATGATCGTTAGCTAACTTGGTGTCTGAGATACAGCAGACAATAAATGTGTCAAGTACAGGAACTTTGATTCTACATCAAGACAACTACACTATTGGTGAATAACTACCTTCAGAAGGTGCTTCCTTAAAGTTTTCTTCTCTCAAATCTAACACCTCAACCCGGACCACAAAGTGTACAGAATATGTCCACTTGCCCAAGTGACAGTGGCACTGATATCTGCAGACCTGTAGCTCTCATCCTCACCAGTGTTAGGCTCTCCTCCACAGCCACCCTCCCCTCTGATCTCGGATTGGTCGAAACTGTTTTCTGAGATTCACTCTGACAGTACTTCTGATAGTGTTCACAGCACTTACCAGAGGTACAGCATACTCCCAGTTCTTGGAGTGACTCCCTTACTAGGTGCCTACAAGCACTTCAGTAGTGAAGGAGCAGCCCAATAAAGTCCTGTATAAGGAATAAGGACTTGGGAAATAACCATGAAGGACTGTGGCTGCTTGCAATCATGAAGTTTCCTGAAGGTCTGACTGCAGACAGGCATAACTTCACCTAACTTCACCCTTAACAAAGACATAACTTCACCCTTCCAAAGGCTCTTAAGTAGAACTAAGTTATACTGGGTACCCTCTGTGTGTAGTTTCATGCTAGATACTGTAGCTACTATGACGGCCAGAAGATTCTTTCTGACTTCTTTAGGCTTGGCCTCTGATGGGTGGAACAGCATTTTTTAAAAATAAAACATTTACACAAAGAAATATGGAAGAAAGTCTTGCTAAGGGAAAATCACTGGCTTTGATTTTTCATCCAAGGACATTTGTAACCACTCTGTCCTATCTCCCAAGCCTTATCACTACCAGTGGGAAGGAAAGGGAATTACCTAACTGTTGAGTTCAGAAGAGAAACCTAAGCACACTCTCCTCAGCAACCTGCTCTCTCTTCTCAGGGTCAGTTCACCCTAAGATGCATACACTACTTTTCTTTTGGAAGTAGCCTGCAACTGCCATCTTTGACAGGACCAGTCAGCAAGTTTAATTCAAGAGTGAGGCTCAGGAGATAAGCAAGGCTCCACACCTGCTACATTCTGCAGCCCAGTCTGTGTCAGACATGAAGGTGACATGCTGAATCCCATTCATCTGATTCCCCTAATTCCATCTGATTGCTCTGAGTCTAGACTCAAGGAATACAGAAAAGGACTTTATGCAGCAACTTCTTCAAATCCTAACAGCTACAAACACAAATTATAAGGACTTTTTTTATGTATTTGGTATGGGATCTGACTACACAGCTTAAACTGTTAGCTGTCCTCCTTTCAGCCTCCTCAGAGCTAGGATTACAGATGTGAACCACCCTGCCTGGATTCAGGGGCGTGCTCAGACTCCCCAGGGGCAGGGCCGGCATAGCATATAGTACCAGGGATCTAACCCCAGTGCTTGTGCTTGCCTAACAGGCACTTAATCTGCAGAGCATTCTCACTGGCCCACAAGGACTTTTAAGAGAGCTTAAGAACGGAATTGCGTTTAGAAGCAAAGAGGGTATCATATAGGAAAGACAGAAAACCTCTGTAAATATGATTTAAGCTAACATCCAAACGACACAAAAACTGGCCAAGGCGGAAAAGGAGAGAGCTCACATAACCACTCGTAGGCAATAACCTGCCAGCCTGTATAGATATGTAGCTGGACAAGATACAAAATTCTGTCATAAGTCACTCAAGCCTAGGGATTTATTTTATAACACAACTTAAGGGAATCTGATAAAACCACAGAGTAGTACTAATGATTCAGGCCACAGATCTATCAGAAGAATCTAATACATGTCAAATATTAAAACAAGCTACTTTTTCTACTTGACTATTAAAAACTCCCTTAATTCCACTCCAGAAAAAAAGCCATCAACAACATTCATCAAGCTCCTATGTCCTTACAAGTGCCTGCCACCTTAACACTGGAAAAACAAAATGAGTCTGAGTTGTCACAAATCATAAGATAGGAGTATATGAAGGAAAGAGCCAAAGAAAATCGTAACTATTTGAGGATGAAGTAGAGACAGGATGAGGAAAAGCTTCACAGAGAATTATTTGAGCTGGGTCTTGAAGGGTGAATAGGAGTTTGCCAATTCTAGTTTGAGGATAAATAAACATAAACTGAGAAGGAAAAATGTTAGAGGGATGGAACATGTCTGGAGAGGCTGAGACTCAGAGGAATGGAGGGAATGTGGAGTGCAGGGTGTGGTGGACTCCATTACTATTCACAAATACTTGCAGTTCCTCCCACTGACATCAGGCTTGGCCATGTGAACAGCTCTTGGCAGCAGCTTTAGGAGCCACACTCTTCTCTCTCTGCCACAACAATTAGTCCTGTTCTAGAAAGAGGGTCTTCACTCAGCCAGGGTCCCAGGGCACAGATGTGAGGCAAAGACACCACTGACAGACACATAGTATGGGCAAGCTCTAATTCCCGCCTGTCCACAAGCGGTATGGCTTATACCCTCTATAAGCTGAGCCAGACGCAAATATGCAGCCATCCCAGCCTGTCTTCTGGTAGGACTGTACATTGCTTCTACCTTATAAATAAGGCATGGTCATATGACTAGTTTGGGCCAACACACTATGAGAAGAATTGTGTGTATCATTTCTGTGAGCTATTAAACCCAACACAAAATGAACATACATTTTTCCCCACCAAAGTAACTGGGATGACGGGAAACACGTCAACATGAAACCCTGTCTAGAAGAGGTTTCTTGGGGGTCTGGGGAGATAGCTCAGTAGAATAAGCGCTTGCCTGGCAAGTACAAGGGCCTGAGTTCAATCCCTGGTTCCACAAAAAAAATAAAACTAAAGAAAATAATAGGTTTCTCAGTAATACAATGAGCACATCCCAGACCCTAAAAACATAAAATGAACAAGAAATAGTTTCAAAACTGAGGATATAGCTCAGGGGCAGAATACCTGCCTAGCATATGTAAGGCCATGAATTCAACAAGAAGGAGGGACGATTTCATTCTTTGTTAAGGCACTGGTAGATTTTAGGATGTCTATAGAGGTACAACCTAGCCTCTACTTACTGACTCAAAGAGGGGCCATGGAACAACAATAAATACGATGGTAACTACATTCAACTAGAGGTCAGTAGCTACAACTGCAATCAGGAACCAACAGGATGGATATGTATCTGGTGAGCATATCACCTGTTAGAATTAAGAAGGCAGCATGTAAACCCACAGAACTAAAACAAGACAGTATAAAACAAGATGTTAAATGGTCACCCAAATAGCTCAGTGGACAAAAGGAGTTCAATCCCGTGTGCCTCGCTGAGAGGGCAGCTGAGGCTGGGCATGGTGGTGCCTGCCTGCAATCCCAGCACTTAGGAGGCTGAAAACAGGAGGATCACTACAAGTCTAATCTGTGTTGTGAGACCCTGTACTAAATACATTTTAAAAAACAAGATGCTAGTAGCATGTGCTGGTGGCTGCTGGATGCATTTGGGAAGCCACTACAAAAAGGAGATGAGCTCAGACAAGATTTGGACACTCTGTAAACAGGAATGGAATATAAAGACAACCTACAAATTTACGGATTGGTGGGGTTAAATAAAGCAACGATCAATCCTAGTAAAAATTAAAACATTTTCTATAATAAAAGGCCTTGAAAAAAAATCAGCCTTGAGGATACAAACCTATTACTAAAACTTCAGGACAAATTAAGATGCTACCTAGTATATGCCTTCAATTCCATGAAAATGTTCCCCAAAAGGGAGGAAAGGTGTGACTGACACCCACTAGGCCTAAACTACTCACAACTCAGCTGACAGCAAGACACAGTCATGAATGCAGGCAAGAACCATGGCAAAACATTGAAGCATGTCTAGAGAACTGTGGAAAATAGTACAAAGAACACCTGGTACCAAATAGCAAAGAGGCCTCTATTTTTCTAAGAATTACAAAGCCCAAACATCAGCTTGGCTAAGGGAAATTCTCCAGGACTTAGTGTCATTTTGCATCCCCCTATATTTCTAGCTTATTTAAAAATGTATTTCCTGAGGCCCACTGTAATGGAGAAAAGTCTCTGAGATGCAAATCCAAAGACCATCGAGGGGCCAGGGAGATAGCTCCTGGGAGGGTCTTTAGGATTGATTCCCTCAAGGAAAAGTAAAGAAACTATGCGGAGGAGAGTGATCTAATATTGGGTGAACAGAAAAGGAGACTGGGGCTGAGGATATAGCTCAGTGGCATAAGCATCTATATAGCAAACACAAGGTTCCAAGTTCGATGCCGCGTACTGAAAGAAAGGGAAATTCTCAGCCATTAGTGTCCTGTAAGTACTCCTGCAGACCATCTGGGACACTCAGCAGCATGACAAACCTTGAGTTGGGCATGGCCATGGGACTTGCTTTGGCTTGTGGTGCATGAGAAGTAGATGTACCGGCAACTAGCCCACAACTTGCTGAGTCTGTTCTCTTGGCTGAGTTGTGAAAAGCACAGGTTAAGATGGAGCTTGGGAGAGACTTCAATGGCATGTACAAGGTCCTGAGTTCAATCCCTAGTACCAAAACAAACAAAGAACCCAAAAAGCAGAGATAGAGGCTCCTTAACTGGAGCACTTTTTATGTGAGCCACAGCGGGCTGTTCATTATCATTGAAAGCCCTGAAAGGTTGGCTATCACTGGCTTACAGTGATCAGAGTGTCCCTACAACCCGAACTGAGCAGGCACCAGGAGCAAGAAAGAAACTTACACTGGGTTAAAACCTTTGCGATGTTGGAGTGGCTCGCTAAAGCAGGGTAGCCCAGCCTTTCCTGAGCTAGGAGTGACAAAGCAGAAACCAGATCAGGAAATGCCCCTTCCATCCAGTAAAGGAGTCAGAACTCTCTTCTGCCCTAAGAGAAAGCCAGCAAAGGCTTCCAAGCTGGGGCACTAACACGAACAGATGTCATGTTTTAGATGAAATATGCTACTTCTCGACCTAAGGAGAAAATCAGCCTAAGCTACATAAGGTAGAGAGAAATACACAAAACTCTCAGACAAAAGATACACACTTATGCCAATCCCTAAGTCTTTAAGCTTCTAAATACAGGATTTAAAAAAAATTACAGAGGTTCACATAAAAACATTTCTTTATGCACAGGCACCACTTCTGCAGATAACTAATACTTTACAAGGAAGTTGGCCAGAACAGAGAAAATACAAGGAAATATAATAGAGATCCGAGATTCATTTCTCTCTCTGTTACCAGAGAAAGACACTGAAACTTTCTGGGCCTATTTCCTCATATGCTAGGCCAGGGAAGTAATACAAGCCTCTCCACATAGACGTAGGGACAACACAGTATACATGAATTCCTTACAATACTTGCTGGATGATAGGTGTACATACAATGCATGAAGCTTATTTTTGTTGCTGTTATCCAAAAGTATTATTTAGAACACTAGTTTCCCTAATTACAACTGAAAATGACTCAGGCAACAGGTAGAAGAGAAAGTCGCCTCCTTGAAAGAAGTAACTGGATCCTGTCATCACAGCAGCCCTCCCTTTCCTGACCCGGCTCAGTGCCCGGCTGGCAGTAGCCGGTTATCCTCTGCTGGGTGGTGAAAGCAGCCAGGTGAGTGCCCGGAGTCAAGAGAAGCTGGCGGACTTCCCACTGATACCAGCAGCCACTGGTTTCTGAACTCTGGAAGCCACAAACAATTTAAAGCCCCCAGGCCAAGGACTCATGGCCCAAATCCCAGTTTTTGGAAGGTCCAGAGTCACACTATTACATCCCGGCCTTCTATCAAGGGTTCAGGGCAACTGAGTAAGGGCCAGACGGGCGACTGCTCAGGGCCCCTATCCATCTACCCTAACTCCTGGAAGCCCACGATAGACCAGCGCCACTCGCAGACCGGGAACCCAAGTTCCAGGCTGTGCACACTTGACGGCGGGCGGCCCAGCCAGGAGATAGGCTTGGTTCCCCGCTCTGGCGTTCTCTCGCAGCCCAATTTCGTCTCTGCAGAATGGGGGAGGGACCTAGGACTGCGGGAGAGGAAGCCACTTACAGTGTGCAGCGCTTCCTAGAGGCTGCCCGGGCCAGCACCGCGCGAGTGGAAAGGGAGACTCGCGGGGCCGCTTCGCGGACCAGCGCTCCCGAAGGCCCGGGCGGAGGAAGCCGGGCGCGCCTCGGCCCGGCCCCCTCATCAACCCCCGCAGCGCCCGTATCCAGAAGCGACCCTGCTCCCCACCGCTCCGGGAGAAGTGAGGTGGGGCTGAGCCCGCCGCGCACTGGTGAAATCACCCCAGACAAACTTCGGCGCAGACCAGGCCGACCCTGTAGACCCCGGCCCAATCCCCATGCGCACTCAGCGGCGTGCACCCAGAAGTGAGGGGCGCTGGGTTCAGCCTCGCCCCCTCTCGGGAGCCCACACTCCCACACGCCAGACTTGCCCGGCCGCCCGCGTCCCACAGCCAGGCCCAGCCAGAACCTGGCTCCACCCCCGAGCGAGCGGGCGCCCGTCACTGGACGTCAAAGCCCACGACGTCAGCCCACAATGCACCAGGCGGGCCGCTGGACGCGCGGGAGGGGACGGCCCGGGAGCGGACCGAGAGGCGCGCGGGGGGGCGGTGGGACGACCCAACTGTAGGAGTGCGGCAGAGCATTACCTCATCCCGTGAGCCTCCGCGAGCCTGGAGAAGAATCTTCTAGGGTGGGGTCTCCATGGCGACGGGCGGGCCCGCCCTCCTGAGAGCGACGCAAGCCAATGGGAAGGTCTTGGGGTGACATCATGGGCTATTTTTAGGGGTTGACTGGTAGCAGATAAGTGTTGAGCTCGGGCTGGATTAGGGCTCAGAGTTGCACTGAGTGTGGCTGCGGCGGCGCGTCGAGAGTGGAGTGCGCGCGTTCAGGGGAACAGACGGACAGACTGACTCAGTCCGCCCGGCAGCAGAGAGGTCCGAGCTGCAGGTCTTATTTTCCTCCCACTTTCCCGGCACCTGCCCGGAGCAAGAGTCTGTGGCTGCCGGCCCGGGATTTCGGAGAGTGCCTGGAGAGCCCGCGGCCCGGGCGCGGCTGACAGCAGAGAGCGGCGGGAAGTTTACCGGCCCGGCGCCGGGGGACGAGTGGCCCCGCGGCCCGGAGCGAACTTTTGCGGAGCTCGAGCGCAGAGCTGAGAAGGGTCGCGCAGAAAGGACCTTCTCAGAGGCGCCCGCGAGCAGCCACTGCCCCGGGAGGAACCGGCGCCCGGCACCCCGCGCCCACGGGTGGGAGGCGGCGCGGCCGGGCCCGACTTTCCCGCCGCCCGCCCGAGCGCTGCCGGGCCGACTCGCGCGGAGGCCTGGGCTTTCTATGAGCGCGAAGATGGAGACGACCTTCTACGACGACGCCCTGAGCGCCTCGTTCCTGCCGTCCGACGGCGGCGCCTACGGCTACGGCAACCCCAAGGCGCTGAAGCAGAGCCTGACCCTGAACCTGGCCGACCCGGCGGGCAGCCTGAAGCCGCACCTGCGCGCCAAGAGCGCCGACCTGCTCACCTCGCCCGACGTGGGACTGCTCAAGTTGGCGTCGCCCGAGCTTGAGCGCCTGATCATCCAGTCCAGCAACGGGCACATCACCACCACGCCGACGCCCACGCAGTTCCTGTGCCCCAAGAACGTGACGGACGAGCAGGAGGGCTTTGCCGAGGGCTTCGTGCGCGCGCTGGCCGAGCTGCACAGCCAGAACACGCTGCCCAGCGCCGCGGCGGCCGCGCAGCCTGTGAGTGCGGCGGGCGGTGGCGGCGGCGCGGGTGGCGGCGGCTTCGGGCTGCACAGCGAGCCGCCCGTCTACGCCAACCTCAGCAGCTTCAACCCCGGCGCGCTGGGCGGCGGCGGTGGCGGGGCGCCCTCCTATGGCGCGGCCGGCCTGGCTTTCCCCGCGCAGCCCCAGCCCCAGGCTCAGCCGCACCCCTTGCCCCAGCAGCTCCCAGTGCAGCACCCGCGGCTGCAGGCCCTGAAGGAGGAGCCGCAGACGGTGCCGGAGATGCCCGGCGAGACGCCGCCGTTGTCCCCCATTGACATGGAGTCCCAGGAGCGCATCAAGGCCGAGAGGAAGCGCATGAGGAACCGCATCGCCGCCTCCAAGTGCAGGAAGAGGAAGCTCGAAAGGATCGCCCGGCTGGAGGAAAAAGTGAAGACCTTGAAAGCGCAGAACTCGGAGCTGGCGTCCACAGCCAACATGCTCAGGGAGCAGGTGGCGCAGCTTAAACAGAAAGTCATGAACCACGTAAACAGCGGGTGCCAACTCATGCTAACGCAGCAGTTGCAGACATTCTGAGGAGAGACTGTGGTGGCTGAGAGCAGAGGAGAAACAAAGTAACACAGACGGACTTGAGAACTTGACAGTTTGCGACCGAGAAAAAGAAGTGTCCGGGGACTGAAGCCAAGGGTATCCAAGTTGGACTGGTTGCCTGACGGCGCCCCCAGCGGGCTTCAGTGGGAAGGACTTGGCGGGGAGCCCTGGAGCGGCTGCCGGCGGACTGCCCCCTCAGCGGACGACAGGCTGTCCCCACAAGAACAGGGCGAGGGACTTTTCTTCAACATTGACCAAGAACTGCATGGACCTAACATTCGATCTCATTCAGTATTAAATGGGGGGCGGGGGGTTCCAAACTGCTCTAGAGACTGTAGCTTGCTTCCGTAGTGCTCCTTAAGAACAAAAGGGGAGGGGGCGGAGGGAGGGAGGGTGTGAGGGCCAGGCTGAGCCTGCAGGTGAACTCTTTCTGGCCTGCCTTCCTCAACTGTTTATGTACATATATATATTTTTTAATTTGATAAAAGCTGATTACTGTCAATAAACAGCTTCCTGCCTTTGTAAGTTATTTCATGTTTGTGTGTCCTGCCCAGTGTTGTTTGTAAATAAGAGGTTTGGAGTACTCTGAGTTTACCATTTGTAATAAAGTATATAATTTTTTTATGTTTTCTGAAAATTCTAGAAGGGATATTTAAGAAAATACAATAAAATATTGATAAGTACTCCCCTAATTATTTTCTGCCTTATCTGTAAAGCTAGCTAGATGGAGCTGAAAAAGTTGAGCTTAAGTTAAAATCACTTGTAGTGCTTCTTGCTCTCAGGCAGTGTGAACTGTGTTCTCTACTAGACTTTAGAAACACTTCTCTTTTCTTTTGCTGTAAGGAATTGCTTACCAAAAGACAGTGTGCTGTCTCAGGAAGCTGGAAGAAGGAAGACTGTGATGAGAGCAGCTCGGGTAATGCCGAACACTTCCAAGTTTGGGATTGTATGAAGTGGCGTGTGTCGTGGTCCTTGATAATATTGGCACAGATTTAACAAATGCTATTCTCAAAGCAGAATTTGTGGCAGATTTTACAATAGTTGTATCTATCCAATTTGAAATCTTTAACAATGCCTAGATTTTAAAAAATAGCCTTTCCTTATGAATATTTATAACAGCATTCTCATCACAATAAATATACTCAAATACTAATGATACATCTTGAACTCCTTTCCCTTTACTACTTTTTTTTCCCCCAAGCTGTATACTGAAGCTTTTCTTTTTAGTTGCTCAGGTTACCAGGCCTTGTATCTGAAATTGCTTAGTAATTAGGAAGAAAATTTAGGAAAAGTCAAAATAGAAGTAGTAATGTGGATGAATCCCTCTCTCTCTCTCTCCCCTCTAAAATAAATGCATATGCCTAAGGAAATCACTAATATATAGCAGTTTATCATTTTGGACCCATGTTCATTCTGTATTTCTAAGAAAACCTAGCTTAAATAATTACCAGTCTCAAAAGATGCTAATCTAAATAGTATTGAAAGATTCACAAGAGAACACAAACCCTGCTGCGGTGATTACATGTGTAAACCAACCCTCAGCTCTGGGGAAATAGCAAGTTTAAGTCCTTTATGGGTATCCTTAGGAGATCAATAAGGCAGTATTCAGCAAGGGAGCTGTATTTGCTTGGTTGCTTTTCATCCCAAGAGTCAGAATGATTATCAAGCAGCAAAAGTAATTTGATATCCAGGAATATTTTACAAACCACTACTTGAGGGTAGGTCTGTTTGCTCATTAGCCATGTTGTGGGATCCAACAGCTCTGGGAGTGCTAATACCCTGCCTATAGCTGTGAGTTCAGGTAGACAAAGAGTTTCTCTTCAGGAGCAAATCCCAAAGTGGAAGGTTGGCCCGTGAAGTATCAGATAGTAGTAACACTTTTTGAACAAAGGGTTACTGGGAGCAGAGCTGTGTTTTGCCCCACAGTGAAGTTGCTAGTGTCAGCAACTTGGAAGGTGAGTTGATTTTGACCATATGTAGAAATAGTCAGCAGAGGGACAATAAAACACTTTGGGGTGGGGCTTTGCAGAAGCTAAACAAGAGCCAACTAGGAAAAAAAAAAAAAAAAAAAAAGCAGTCTAGGGAATTAATTACCTGCAAAGGTAGGTGAAACCCAGACAACAGCAAAGTACAGAAGGGCATACCATGCCTCAGGTTGCTTTAGACTTCAGCATTTAAAAAAAGAAAAAGCAGGAAACTCAGGCTTTGTTAATTCTTCTAACTACGATTTTAAATTCTGACCATTCTAAACAGAAGGGATGGAAAAATAATTGTATCAGAGGTAAGTAACCAATAATATCCTGTAAACTTTGGAAATAAAATCAGCTAATTCTAAACACATTTAGTGATTAGCTTTGTTATGGATTTTCCATGAGTTATTCTTTAGGTAGCATAAGGAAGGTGAAGCTAATAAAATAAAAGTCATTATCCTCACTTAATGTGTTAAATGTATGCATATTTCAATCATGAGTTTTTAGCTCTGTCATGAAAAAGACACAGATGGACAGGTGGATGGACAGACAGGTGGATGGACAGGCAGGCAGCCAGGCAGACAGCACACTATCCAGTATATGTGTGCTAGCTTTGATTAGGCCTTTCCAGAGTACTGTGTTTCACAAAAAGTAAGCCCTGAACTGCTCACTGTCAGAAACATATCTTTGTATATATAAATCTTTACCCTTCCGAACTTCTGCTGCTATCCCTCTGCTCATCCCCCTCCCTGGAATATCTTTTCTTCTGGTTCAACAGATGATTCTTCCCCACTTTTTGTTTCTTTCTTGGCATAAGCAGTGCCTTCTCTGTGAAGCCTTGCTTGTTGACTCCACATTCAGGTGAATGAATAGTTAGTTCCCCTGTGAGCATCATAATGTTTTCTCAAAGCTTCTATGCCAGCATTTGCCAAAATGTGCCATCACTGGGCACATCTGTATCTCCTGGCCCTATCTTATACATCAGGGGACCCTAGTGCAGTTCCTAATACTCAGTAGATGTTCATAAAGTAAAATTTCGATGACTGAATGAACAAGTGAATTTAAATCCTTCTCCAACATGATTCAATTCTTTGTTCTAAGGAAAAATATGCTTCATTCATATTCTGGTGCACAGTTCCAGATGGGTCACAGACCTTACCAGAAAAATCAAATCTGGCCAATCACCAAATTCTATATTCTAATTCTCAATGCATGTTCTTAAAAGAATTAGACTGTTAACACATTCATACATCTAGGCACACAGAACATTTCTTTCTATCTCCACTAATATACATAAGCATCTTGTTATTTAAAATGAATCTGCATGAAATATTAGGCTTAGAGGAGGAGATGAGGAAGGAAAATGTGTGTGTCATTAAGTAGGCACAAAAAAGTAGTTCCAGATGTGACTTTAATAAAAACAACCAACTTTAATGGTGGTGCAAAGAGGGCTTTCTGTTTACAAAGTTAGATATATTTCAGGGATCTAGGAATTAGTATCCCATGAAATGTTTACTTGCTGAGGTACCTGTGCTCTTTTTTTTTTTTTTTTTTTTTTTTTTTTTTTTTTTTTTTTTTTTTTTTTTTTTTTTTTTTTTTTTTTTTTTTTTTTTTTTTTTTTTTTTTTTTTTTTTTTTTTTTTTTTTTTTTTTTTTTTTTTTTTTTTTTTTTTTTTTTTTTTTTTTTTTTTTTTTTTTTTTTTTTTTTTTTTTTTTTTGGTTTTTTTAGACAGGGTCTCACTATGCGGTTCAGTTGGCTTTGAGCTCACTTTTGTAGCCAAGACTGGTCTCGAACTCACACAATCCTCCTGCCTTAGCCTCCCAAGTGCTGGGATTACAGGCGTGCGTCACCACGCCTGGCTAGTACCTGTGCTCTTATTATCAGAGAAGAAGTGAATTTGTTGAATCCAACATGAAGACAAGACCTTCAAGCCCTCTTTACTCCTTAGCTCTGCTGATTACCTCTACACAGATCAAATGGATGAAGAATTAGTTGAGGTAGCCCCAGAAAGGGAAACTGCTACTTCTTAAGCCTGGAAACCAGATCTATATTTTGGGTTTTGGACTTTCAGATATCCAACAAAAGGGAATTTCCTCTGGGCATTCATCTCTTTGAGATCCTTGGTAGGATATGCAGATTTAGTGATGAGTGAGATGTCATGTGTGTTGTCACAGAATTCATGTTCTAGTGTGGAGAAGTTAAGAGACTAGTTGGCACAAGACACATACTATAGCAAAGAGGTACCAGGGAAGAAATGAAGGAGCTGCCACTAGCAAACGCTTCAGGGAAGTGCCATTGGAACTGACCCATTGTACTCACCAGGTAAAACATGCTGGAGGAGGAATTTGTATGCAAAGCTCAAGAAAACACTGTGTGTGGAAGGACTTGGAAACTGGAAAGACTGGAAATGAAGGTGTGAGAAGAAAGAGACAGGAGATGTAGCACAGAAGTAAGGCAAAGCTCAGATGTTCAGGAACATCAATTCCATTTTATTTTATAGAACATGGAGACATTTAGATGGACTTGAAGTAGCATGAGACATGGATACCATAAGGAGGGAAAGTAAGTCCAAAAAAGTTTTGTGTACAATGTCTTGTATTTAAAACAGTCCTTGGGGGTGTACGCCTGTAATCCCAATCCTGGGGAGGCAGAAATCAGGAGGATTGATATGAATCTGGGCTGCATAGTGAGACCCTGCACACACACACACACACACACACACACACACACACACACACACATGCATACACACACACATGCACATGCACGCATGCACATGCACACACACACACACACACACACAAAAAAAAAAAAAACTTAAAGCAGTCTTACTTTAGGGGAGAAATGGGGGAGATGATGATTTTATCCAAGCTGCATCATGATGCATTTCTTCTTATGCATACGAATTTCTGATAAATTAGAGCTGAAGAGAGATATCCAAAGACTCGCTTTGTACCATGTTACTGATCTTCCACTTCCACTTTCCTCTCCCTATAGCAATATAACACCCTAAAGGAAAACCAGTTTACAAAATGGTCAAAGAGCTCAAAGAGGCAGACATCAAAGAAATAGGCCTGCAGCTACCTCATTTGGGCCTCCACAAAGAGAGGTGAGAGTGAGTCCTCACTGTGATAAGACACACACCTGACTTTGTCTCGTTAGCCAGAACTGGCTAAGCTCAGTGGGACCAACTGATCCAAAAGATACAAATGCTTTTATATATTAATAAATAGGCTTATTTTGTCTTTAAGTTGTAGAATTAAATAATAATACTTTATGTTCACTACTGAATGCCTCTGTGAAGCAAGGTACTGACAAACATAATGGAAAGTCAAATCAACAAAATGCTCCTGTTGGAGTTTATCAGCAAGCAAGAGAGTTAGTAAATTGGAAAACACACAAGTAAATGCATGGCTGAACCCTGGCAATGCAGTGAAGATGCACTCAGTGCTATGAGAGAGAGTCTAAGCTGGGTTGGGAGCAGAGAAAGCCTTTCCGGAGCAATACTGAGCTGAGAACTTAGGTAACCAAGAAAGAGTTCAGCTGGTGCAGAACAAACTCGTGGGGGTAGAGGGTCACAAGTGGGAGATCCACCTGAGGGGAAGCTCAGGAAAGATTCTGGAGAATTATAGAAGCCACAAAGGGCCCTAAGTCCCAGAGTCCCAGAGTGGAGTGAGCAAATAAAGAAGTACAAGAGCAGTGAGCTTTGTATGTAGCAGTTCTTACTCCTGCCGTTTCCAAAATGCTTTAACCTTTTCTGCCTCATTTATTTTCACCACTGTTCTGGATGCTCACTGATTGCCTATGCTTCCCAGGAACAGTACCAAGATTCCCAGGGAGTCTGAGGTATGCTCAGAGTCACGCATTCAACAGGTGGTAAGCCATGACTTGACCAGCAAGCTTTGGCAACCATAGTTTTTCCCTATATTGTTCCAGAACCCACAGACCCTGGTGACCTGGGCTCCTTGCCAGCTACACATCCCTAGTTTCACATCTAGGACCCCAGGCACAGAGTTGGTCATCAGAAATTTATTTGATATAAACACCATATAAGCAAAGGTACTCAAACAGTTTCCTGGGCCATTTCATCCACAAAGTAGAAACATCTAATAAACTCTCCCTGCTTTGCTATAAATAACTCCTCTTGGAGGGAACCAAATACTAATTGCTAGGAAGCTCTGAAAGCTTCTTGCTGTATATGTTATTTAATGTATGTACACTAAAAATATTGCCTGATGGTTGCTGCATTGTTGCTTTAAAAAATTGGGTTATATGTGCTCTGATTAAGTTATGCCCTATACCTTCATAAATTAGAGGTACTCAGAGAACTCAGGTATTTCTCAAATCTCTGCAGGACTATCTTTCCACCAGTCACTACTGATGGCTAATTTCCTTCAGACTGTATTGATTAATTCTAGATCCATGCTTAATAGAGAAGCTTTTCTTGACCCTATGTAAAATCTTACAAGAAAATGGATAGCCACCTGAGCTATTGCACAATGACCCTTCTACCTATTACAAAGGCCATCAACACATACCTTAATTACTTTCTTGCTTCTGGGACAAAAATGCCCAACACCCAGAAGTTAAAGAGAAAAGATTTATTTTGGCTTACATTCTGTAGAGGTTTCAGTCCATAAACATCTAGTTTCAAGGTAGGATAACATGGCAGAGGAGAAACAGTCCACAGCATTGTGGGCAAGAGGCAGCAGCCTTCCTTCTTCTTTCCTTTTTATTCCATCCAAGCTACAAACTTATTAGTTGGTTCCACTTTCACCGAGGGTGGGTCTTCCCTCTTCAGTAAATCCATCATCAACACCCAGAATTATGCTGAACCAACCAGTGGACTAATCCAGTATCACACATCCATGACCCAGGCATCTAGATACAAGTCATAACAACACAGATCCCTAAATAATAGTGAGATAAATCAGAATCCTCCCTGTAGTCCCTGAGCATACGTGTAAGTGAACACAGCATGAGCAGAAAACAGAATTTGTCATTTCAGAACTTTAAGACCTGAGAGATAGTTGTTATAATAGCACCATCTAGCCTATTCTAGCTCTAGTAAGAACCAAGAGTAGGAGCAGTACCCTCCTGCATGAAACAACAATATCTACCATGAGTATTGTAAAGTAAAAGCTGACATATATATATGTATATTCATACTAGATATCATTTACTAAGTTTCCACTTTGCAGCAGGTCCTGTTAGGACAACTAGGTAGGACTATTAGGACTGTTATGTAGCTATTCAGACTTTTGTTAGTTAGCTTTCTATTATTATGATGAACTATTTGAGCAAATCAGCTCCAAAGGGAGGAAAGTTGACTTGACACAGGGTTTCATAGGTTTCAGCCCATGCTCTCTTGGCTGCACTGCTATGGGCCCATGGTGAGGCACAGCATCATGGCAGGGGGTACTTGGTAGGGGAAAGCAACTCACCACCTGCAGCCAGGATGCAAGGAGCAAGGGAGGAAAGGGGGTCCCAGACCCCTTGCACGGTTCGTGCCCTGCAACCTAACTTCTTTATCTCCTACCATTTCTACCTCTCCCAATAGTGCCACCAGCTGGAAGCCAGTCCCTCAATACTTTGAGGCAATATCCGAGACTGTAACAGGGTTATTTTTATGTACAAGGAAATGGTAGTTCAGACTGATCAAACTCACAGAATAAGTGATGGGTACAAGGCCAAGCTGAGCCAGGTCTTGCTGACTTTGAGGAGCCTGTGTTATCCACATCTGACATTCTTGTGTCACACTGCCCATTTGAGTTGAACTTCACAACTTTTCTGCCATCCAGGTATAGTTATTATTATACTTTATATAAAAAGAAAATGAGATTTAGAGAATAAAACTAACTCCAAACTTCACAAAAGTAGGATGACACCAGAGCCGTGGCCCTTCCCAGAACACCCCACTAGACTTTCAGAATACACAAAGAACCTAAATACAGCACATAGGAGCGAAGAATGAAGGAATTATGTGTGAGAGGTGCACAGCTTGAGGAATTAAATGCCTCTTGATTAACTCTTGCCTCTGTTGCTTTCTAACAAGCCCCTAAATATTACTAAGCCTCGATTCTTTCCTTTATAAAAATGAAGCCAGCCATAGCCACCAAAGAAGGCTGTCAGGAGGCCCATGTATGTATCAGGCAAGCAATAATTAGCCATTTTTACTACAGATTTGTTAATTTCAGATTTGACAGGAACACACACACAGAATGGCTTAAAAGAAAACATTTCCCATTAAGATTCAACAAGGTCTCATAAGGCCTGCTTCTTGGTCATACAAGGTCTAGTAGGTCCTCTCTGCAGGCTGCAGAAAAGTTGTTTCCCCAGCTGCACTCACAGGGGAGCGCTCCCCCAGCATGGCATTGTTTGGCTTGGCTCAGAGACCTGTCAGCGCAGTCAGGAAGTGAAGTCAGACAGAGACAGGATTTCAAACAGAGCCAGCTGCACACAAATGCCCAGGTGATGAAACGCCTCGCCCAAGGAGAGTGCCTATCAACCTAGCTTCCATGGCTGCTCTCAAAGCAGCTCCTCAGAATGGCTCTGTGCCAGAAAAGAAAGACATCATCAACAATGTCCAGGCAAGGGTCATGGCTTCCACAATGAACTGCCCAGGAGGCCAGGGGTCATCACAGTGAGCCCCAACCTTGGGCTGACAGAGGACTAGTATGGCTACCATGACTTTGACAGGTGGAGGACTGGTGTTAACTCCTGTGAAGCCTTAAAGTGAAAGTGTGGGTGGGTTAGGGAGGGAAGACAAAGTGGTTTAAGAGTGCTAGGGAGGGGAAAACTCAGTGAGGACATGGATTTGTGGAGGGTAGCATCTTCCACTCTCCTGCTGTGCTCCCATACCCACTCAGTAGCCAAGACTTAAACTCTAACCCTCATCTCTATCTGTGAATAGAATGATATTTATCTTTCCTAAGCCCCAGCCTCATTGACCATGGGAATATGATAAATAATGCCTGTTCCTATTGAGTTGTAAAGATTAAATAAGATAACATAGATAAAAAGAGTTTAGCCTAAAGCTGCCAAATTATAAATGTGTAAGAATTCTATGACTGCAAGTGACAGAAAACTTGGTTTCACTGGAAAATATCATTAAAGATACACTGGCAGAGGTTGCTGTAGACCTGGGTACATTTGGAATTTAGATGGTATCATCAGGTTTGGATTTCTCTCCATTACTCAACTTGCCGCAGGTAGAGTTAGCATTGTCTTTGGTCTCCATGTGGTAATGTTGTGTGGCTCCCTGCTCTCTGTCCACAGGATAAGAGGGCCACAGCAGGCCCTTTTATTCTCCCAAGACTGGATTTCACTGGCCTTGTAACCATCTCTGAACACATTGCTATGAATGAAGGATAGCATAGCTCAAATGCCCACCTCTGAAACCAAAATTAAAGAGTCTGATCAAACCACATGGCCAAAGAATCGGAGAGGAGGAGCTCTTCAAGGAAAGACCAGGAACTAGAGGAAGAAATAGATACTGGAGGCAACCAAAATTAACAACAACCAGAACCCATCCACTTGTGATTATTATTATTATTACCAAACTTCAGAGGCCAGGACACCAAGGCATCTGCTACCTTCTAAAACTGAGCATTTATGAATATTATTATTTAGGCAAAAAAAATATATATATATGTATATATATATATATATATATATTTGTGTGTGTGTGTGTGTGTGTGTGTGTGTGTGTGACCAGGGTTCAAACTTATGACCTTGCACTTGCCAGGCAGGTACTTGTCCTACAGAGCTCTCTCCCCAGCCCCTGAAATATGAGTGTATTTTTTCTAATCTGCAGTTTCCTTCATTCCCTTCTCATTTTCCTGCCTCGTGTCAGTGTCTACATCATTATTCCCATAAGTTCCATTGTTGAAGTAGTAAGAAAGGAAAAAAAGAGGGAGACAAGCTGTCATGGTTGAATTCAGAGGAGTCATCAATGTACAATAAAATGTTCTCTTTCTTCCTCCTCACAATCAGTCGAAGAAGCTAGCACTTGGGAACAGGAATGTAGGCAAGGTCTCTGAAAATCCCTGCTAATGATGACTGGTTATAAGCACAACCTAGTGTTATGCATATGTAATAGCTGAGGAGGTAACTGACCATCCACTGGGCCCTCAATACATTCCTAGGAGAAAACATAGCCAACGGCCTCCTTACTCTGCATTGTTGTTGCTGCCGCGGAAGATGTGGTTCTTTCTACTCATTCAGCCAACATTTACTGAAGGCCCTTTCTTAGCCAGCCACCCACTGAACACTGGAGGACAGAAGCTATGTGCAACATCAATGTTGCTATCAAAAGTAAGTAGTATGCAAAATATTAATTATTATATGAACAAGTACTATCCAATGTTCTTTGGGAGCAAGTGTCTGCTAAGACAGTTAAGCAATTGTTTTACTGAGGAGTCCATATAGACAGCTACCCTCCAAGGAAGGAGTAAACATTGACGGTTTCTGGAGTGATGGTGTTTTACACACTTGGATAGAATTCCTGCCTCCTTAAAGGACAAGAGACATTAATAAGCTATCACAATGGCTCTGTGAATATCAGCACTCTAAAAATCACTGTAAAAAGTGCCTAAACATTGTTTCATCTCTGAGGCAACTCCAGGTAGGAGAAGGCTGGCCCCCAGGGACATCTTCTTCAGGGAAGTGATCTTTAAAGCTGAGACGTGAAGCAGTTAGGCCTAGGGGATAGGAGGTGGACAGAACATTTGGGTCTTCAGCAAAGGTAGGACTCATGCTTCCTGAAGAAGGAGGAAGCAGTGGAGCTTCCAGATGGTGAGGTGTTTACGATCCTATATCCAAATACAGTACCAGGTGCTTAGGACGTCTCAAGCCCAAGAGGTTAGATGGCAGTGAGTAAAAGACACCCAGGCTTCTTCTGAAGGCCATACTACTTCAGTTCCTAGCTCTGAGAGGCTGATGGTGACCTTGTGAAAGAAGCTTTTGTGGTATGCCTGCCCATGGGAAGTGTCTCCTGCATTGCCTTGTTCAAGCCTCACAAGTTTATTCCTGGCGAAAAGACTGGAACCGACAGACTGCAGGAAACAGCAGCAGCTCCCGCTGGTCAGAGACAGGAGGTCAGCTCTTGATCCCATTGAAGAACCTCTGAAGAGGAGAACATAAGCGTCAGAGACCGTAAGGTCCCAGCGACTCCACAGTCTCCATGACAGACACTGGGTTTCCAGATGCAGATTCCTTTTCCTCAACTCAAGAAACAGGAGAGTGTCCAAAGAAGTTTTCTCTCCCAGCCATAAAATAGGGACTTTATTCACCTACGTTCTGAATTCCATTCCAGATGAAAAATAAGTAAATAAATAAAAGCAACCCTCCATCACACCATTCAAATTTAAGAGTCACACAGAAACCTGGAAGGTGTCAGGATTCTCTCCCACATATGGAACACTGCAGCCCATGCTTGTCTCTGTATGTTTGTTGTGTTTTATGATGAGAACAGTCATACAGTGCTTTGAACACAGATGAACAAGCCTCCCTGTTTGAACTTATCTCGAGGTCTGAAGACCAGGTTAGTTCTGATGGGCCAGGTTGGCCCTCCGAATGCGGATTACTCCTGTGCTTCCCAGGATAGGACCGGTGTGCTACAGACCTTTGAAGGCTTTTCTAGGTCTTGAGAGGGATTTGGTGCCCATTGTAGCAACAGAATAATGAGCTCACAACTATCGCTGCTTCTCGCTTCACCGGCAAATCAGTCAGCCCTTCTGTTTGCTCAGGTGTGTGGCTAGGTGCTTCATGCCCTCATCTCTATAAAATAACAAAATAAATATTTTAGAAGAGAGGTGAAGGAATTTCACAAGTTGTAGAGTGGGGGGAAAGAGGACAGAGGGCTTTAGTTGCTTTTTTAAAAAAAGCGAGTTAAAGTTGTTACTGTATAGTCTCTTTACTACTTGTCACCCTCTAGTAGAAAGGATAGATAGATAGATAGATAGATAGACAGACAGATAGATATTGGGGGGGGGGTCTGCTGATAAAGCCGCAAGACTGCTCCAGTGAGATCGAAGAGGGCAACTCAGTGCCTTTCCGGGGCTCCTTAACTTAAAGCAATGCCGGTAGAGGGCGACAGATGCAGCCAGAATGTGCCCTGCTTCTCAGCCCCGAAAGGATTAGAAAAGGATCCGTGGACCAAATACCCCGATCTCAGTGTGGGCGTCGCCCGCCTTCAATGGGGACCAAGTATAAACACATTTTTTTTGACAAGATGAGGAAGCATGTGTGCTGGAAATGGCCTTCCGCTATCAGCCGGAGGCCAGGAAGTGAGCTCCAGACACTGTTTACAGGACAGCTCCTATTTCAGGCGCAAAGAGTAAGACTCAGCAGGTAGGGAGGCCTGGAAAGCTAGAACTGAATTTCCAAGAAGCTCCCGCTGCTCTGGGCAGAGAGGCTTGGCTGGGAAGCTCGCTGGGCAATGAGAGGAGGGAGTAAGCCCATTCGTTTTGCCAAGGATATGGGTTGTTATACTGAGGAAGGTTTGGAGTTCTAGAGCTGGTCCACGAGTGGGACTTTGGGCACGTCTCCTCTCTTCACTAATCACTCATGTGATGGTTGCAGTGGGGGGAAAAGGAGCTGATGTAAGGAAAATGCTGAGCCCAGTGCTGTGCTATATTTAGCGCTGGGCTCAGCAAATCTTCTGATCATGTCTCTAAAACTCATACATTGGGAATCGGGACCACTTCAAACTAAAAAAGCAACCTCCCCGTTTGGGTCAGCACTGTGGGTCTGCGTGATGATTCTCTATGGACTTATCACAAGAGCACACACTTTACTTACTAATTAGGCATTAGATTGAGCAGTTGTAAGTAAGGGGCACCCTGTAAAGCTTTCTTGATATTCCCCATGTCTATTACTGTCCCTGGAGTATAACAGCAACTTTCACATACGTGAGTTTTTCTTGTGAACAAGTTATTCTCAGCTGAATTATTCAGATACAGGGTTATGGCCGTGTCTCACTTTTTTTCTTCTTTGCACTCAACACGGAAAGCAGAAAATGTAAGGTTTGATTGAAAAATATAGTGGTGCTTTACATTTTTAAAACTTGTACTCCAGCGCATTCCCATCAATCCCCCTCAAAATCCTCCTCGCTTTAGATACACACGTCCCTTTGTTCTTGCCATTTTCAGAAGCTGTTCTGGAAGTCCTCTTTCCTAAGCATCTTCACCTGCATTGTTGTAGCTATTCTGATATCCTGAGCTGATTCAAAACATTTATCTTGCTCAATCATTTTTGACTTGGGGAAGGAGCCAGAAGTCTCTTGGTGTCAGATCAAGTGGATAAGGTGGATGAGAGCACATCATATATAATGGTTCTACATGTCTGCCTTTCCACTGGTGACATGTAGAACAGCAGTTCAAGACAGTTTTTACTTCATTGCATACTTAGGAAAATAAGCTTCCAAAACTGCTTCAGAAAGTGGCAAAAACAACGGGCAAGGAAATAGAGGGGGAATAAATATAAGACCACCAACCTGCTGGATGCCAGGTATGCCACACTTGTGTTCCCCAAAATCAAAGAATAAATTCTAAGGAAGAACAGAGGTTAAGAGTGGGAAATATTTTTTGAGGCAGAGAGATCACTCCTGAGAGATGGCAGGGACCCTTGACAATGGGTTGCTGCAGAATCCATTTTACAGGTAAGTTTTGTAGAACAAAATCATGAGGTAGAACAAAATTACAAGGTGGGTACAAAATCACAAGGTAGGTGCAATGTGGGACAAAGCTATGATAAACCAATAGGATTACAAATGTGGTCATTTAGGTAATCTTGATCCAATAGGGAAACAGGTCACATGGCAATTGTACATGGAAAGAACTAGGACTTTTCAGGAGGCAACAAACCAGAGGCCACCCACCTGGGAGACTGATGGTCCTTGACTGTTTATCTATTGGGGAGGCAGGTAGGCCTGGTTTTGTCTTTATTTTGAGGTCTGGCCTCCAATAGCTGTGCCTCTGGCTACATAGATCAGCAGCTTAAGCACCTGCCTGACAAGCACAGGATCCCATGTTTAATCCACTATACTGAAGGAGAAAAAAAATACAGGTACAATGCATTCTCACCTTCTGTGCTGACTCCCTTGAGGGTCCATCCCTACCTGACTACATAAAATATTTCTAGCTAATTTGCTGTCTACAGTAAGCAGACATGAACAGTGAGATTGAGGAGGATTAGTGGTAATGTATCTTTCACAGGAGTAAGTTTTTAAATGAAGTATTCACTGTTTTAATCACCCTTGTACTATAAACCCAATGACTGAAGCGAATTTTGAACATTTTGATTTAGCTGAAGGCTGATTAGGAGTGAGATGCTGAGTAGCCATTTTCAGCAATAGCCAACTCAACCAGCCAGAACTCAAAATAAATTCCCAGAAAAATACAAGACTAGAAGTGACTCTATGATGTTAGAGTCCTAACTTACCACTTGGGCCTTTGGCATTCACATCTATGCCTATGCCAAAGAGAGAAGAAAGGGTAAAGAGGAAGGCTGGATGGAAGCAAGTGACAGGCACTCACAGACCAGAGTTATGAAGCACTGATGAAAGGGGAGCCCATAGAATTTGGCCACCGTTAGAGAGACTTGGTCATTCAGTAGACTTTCATGTTGGTCAGAACAGGCTAATCTGCATTAAAAGAACACATCTGAAATCTAAGTGATATAGCAAAACAAAAGTTAATTTCTCAACCAAAGGCAGGTCAATGGGAACCTTCTACAATCAGTGACTAGAGGATTCTAATGCTTCTTTTATCTTATGATATTCCCTCTCATCAGGTGACTTTTAGTGCTGCTGTGGAAGAGAAGTGACAGCTGAGAAAGGCAGCCTGGCTCTCTCAGTGCCTCCCTGTAAAAAGGAGTTTATGTTGTTTCAGTGTGGAAGCCATTGGTTGGCATCAGCACACGGCCCAGCCTACTAGAAGGGTGCCTGGGAGGTGTGGAGGAGCACAAAGATATTTGGATAGCAACAAATAAATCTTTCCTGTGGCATAATAAATAAATTGACAAGGGTTAGATCACATTGCGTAAAACACAATAGCCAACTGATAGTAGCTTTGAAGAATGAGAGATTTATTTCCTCTGTTGTAAAGAGTCTGGAATGGATCAGTGTGGTAAATCTACATAGCATAGGTTCCTCTTCCCCAAAATTCTTTCCATGTGGCTTGATTCACAGGGCTGTCATGGTTACAAGATGCCTTCTTGTTCTACGCTTACATGTCATCCAAGAAAGAGAAAGGACAGCAGCAGAAGGCATTCCACACCTTAACAGAACATTCTAAGGAGCTAATGCAGGAACTTCCATTCCTACTTACTGGCTTTTCCTAGTTCCAAGGAAGGCTGCAAAATGTAGTATTTCCTATCTGTGGGTGGGAGAGTCAACAGGGGTTAACAACCAAAGTCCATGTCAAAATAGTAATTTTCATTTCATGGGGTGGTTATGGTGAACTCTTTTCAAAAGCACCATGCATTTCCAGGGCCTTCACCTTTTAAAGTGTATATGATATTGTCTCTTTCCTTATTAACCATTTCATTGTGTAGGAACTTGCTGGTAGTGCCTCAAAGACCTGGCCAAAGATACAGAGCAGTGTCCAGTGCCAGTGATGAAAATTTGGAAGAGCAAAGGAGGGCACTAGCATTCCGGTCCCTCAGTTAAAGATTAAGGTAAAGGAAGTGGGCAGTGCTCAAGAAGAGGAACCAAGACAGGATGTCACCAGGGTAGAATGGGCCCAGCCACCAGAGAGATGGGGGAAGGCAAGGGACAGATGTGACATTATCTGTTTTCCTTGATGTCCTGTGGTTGAATTCAGTTAAAAGATGTAACTACCAGAGAAAGGAAACCTAGAAATATGATTATAGAAGATCAGAAATCATTCTAGTGATTGATGTGGTTGGCACCCTTAAGAATCTAACTACTCCAGTTGAGAGATGAAGCTCATGGGGAGAACTTCACATGTGGGGCCTTGGGTTAGGTCTCTAGCACTGCCAAAAACAGTCCAACTTCTGGTGCACTGTCAGCTTCATGTACTTTGCTTCCTTGCTCATGTATCTCTTCCTACTTCTGTGATGTCTCTTTCCCCACTGGTTTCTCCCATTCATCCTTCTGTCTGACACGTGTCTCATGGCTGACAATGGCCCAAAAATAGCTGTTGGTCCGAGGGATGCAGTGGGGACTATGACTTCTTCTAGTTCCTTTCTTGTTTTTGGACCCTACATGGCATTTAGATCCCTTCCCTCCGTGGAATGGTACACCAGCATGATCCTTTAGTCTGCCCCCATGTTCTTCTTTCTCCGTTGGTATCGTGCATACAGCTCATAATTTCACTAAGGACCAAAAAGGGCCTTTTAAGACACTAAAACACAGATATAAACACAGGGATAATATTAACTCTAAGCTCCATCAAATAGGAAACCCAATCATTATCACTTGCCATGCAGCTGGCTCAGGAAGAGGGTGGGCAAAACCTCTAGTGTTGTCTGAGAAGCATTAGAAAAGGAAACAGAGAGAACCAACAAGGTAGGTGACAACCTGTATAATGCCAGATCCTTACATACAAAAATGAAGCACCGTTTCTGTTGTTGCAAGCAACAGAAAATAACTCCAATTAACTTCAAAAGGTTCACTGGATGCAGTAAAAAAGCTTAAATAAGGTTTAAATGAAAAGTTGAAAAATCAGGTTTCGGGAGAGACAGGACCCAGCAAAACTCAGGGACTTTGAACTCCTCTGTCGGAAAAAAAAAAAAAAAAAAAAAAAAAAAAAAAAAAAAATGGTCCTCCATCACCATCATCTCTCTCTGCTTTTTTTTTTTTTTTTTTTTTTTTTTTTTTTTTTTTTTTTTTTTGTATACTTGAGACAAGTCTCTGAGAAAGATGGAAACCAGAGTCTTTAGTCTTTATTTCTGTTATTTTCTATTTCTTCCTCTGCAGCCCAGCTGACAGTTTCCACCAAGCATACAAGGAGTTCTGATGACTTTATGGAGTAGGCACCTTGCACCAGCTCTGGCCCATATTGCTCTAGAAGAGTTTTATATAATAGATGAATAGACCGTCCTGACCATGGGATATTCCTGTCACCACTGAGCCTGCTTGTGGTGCTCTGAAATTCCCTCACTGACCAGTGATGAAGCTCATTTCTAGGGCTCAGGCTACAGAGACAAGCTTTCATTATTGGGTCTTGTAAGCACTGACTCTGCTCTTGCGTGACTTTGAAAAGAGATTCCACCTTAAATTGTCTACTTTCCTAGTGTCCCTGGCCAGGTCAGTGGGGTCAGATTCTGGGATCCTATCTTTGCCATATCTGGCAGGACAAGTCTACAGAGTGACCCAGCCCACTGACAGGCATGTGGCCTGAGTTAGAAAGTGAAGGAATTCATCTTTTGATATTGACTGAGGAATATCGGAGTTCAAAACTTCTTAAGTCTCCTTTGCATAGACCCTCACTATCCCAGAGCTGGGGGCTGAGGAGATAGCGCAGTAGAATAAGTGCTTTCCTGGCAAGCGCAAGGGCCTGAGTTCAATCCCCAGTTCCACAAACAAAACAAAAACTTTAGTTTCACCAGAGCTGGCATTTCTTACTAGTTGGCTTGGGAGCAAAAAGCTCCTCTGGAATCACTTGCTTCGCATCTACTTTCCCACAGGGAGTCTTGTTTATGTGTCGTTTCTGCAGGATGAATCACTTGTAGCAACAGTACAGCTTCAACTTATCCATGAGAAATGTTCAAAACAATCCTTTCTACTCTGCATAAGACCTCAGGAGCAAGCAGACATCCAAAATAAGACTGCTATTTGTCAGGCTTTCAAAGTCAGGGAACAAACAGAAGCAACTACATGGTATCAAAAGTCATTTTGAAAGAAGAAAACCAAACCTTCCAAGGATGGCTTGCTTTTCTGAACCCTGCCCCCATCTCCTTCAAAATTAGCTTTCCAGGATCTGTAAAATAGCTCACCAGTCTAAGTGTCTGCTTAGGCAAGCATGGGGACCTGGGTTCAATCACTGGCACTGCATGCCATGCCAGCCCTGCACCCAGGCACTCACACTAGTGAGGCCAGGTGTGGTGATGCGTGCCTGTAAACCCAGTGCTGGGGAAGCTGGACACAGGAGGATCACTGGGAGTCTGAGCTACATAGTGAGACCCCCATACCAAATACATTTTCTAAATAAATAGCTTTCCTATTATATTTCTTGCATAAGTCTATTTCCTTTTGCTTCAGGTTTCAAGGAGTGATCCCTCCCCCTACACATACACACTTTTTTTATCAGCACCTTATTTACTTACTTACTTATGTTTCAGTATAGGGGATTGAACTCAGGACCCTGCACTTGCCAGGCATGCACTTATTCTACCGTGCTATCTCCCAGCTCCAGTGCTTATTGGTTATAGAGTTTAGTATATCATCTTGATAGACTGGACACACACATACTTTAATCTCCCTATTGCTGCTCTCACGCACCTACACCCGTTTCACATTTTTGGGGGATTTGGCATGTGTTGTATATTGAGGTTGTGCTTATACCCATTTTATACCTTTACTCCCAGCTTCCTCCTGTTTCTTCCTTTCTGGTCTAAATTTCACACTCTGCTTCCTGAGGTGATACAAGTATTGTGGAACAAAGCAGAAGGCTGAGTTGAGGGTCAAGGCTGAATTTCTGTGTACTTCCTAGTGTCTAGAATTCCAGATGAAAGCTTCAGGAAAACAGTAATTTCTCAATGTCAGGTTTCTGTGATATGCTGAATTTATAGTGTGCTGTACCAAGAATCTTCAGAGAAAGAATTCTCTGCAGATACCTGGAGTTTCTCTGCAGCACTTTTAGGAATGGAGAAAGGGTAGAGGGCACATAGTGCAAAGGCAACCCAAGGGAAGAATTGGGTCCAAACATGAGCTGCTGACTGATGTCTCCACAGGTAGCTTCACAGCCCTTCCCAGTGTGACAGCTCCATGCCAAGAAAATAAGCTCTGAGAGATCAGTTAAGCTCTCGCCTGCTGCAGCTCGCCAGCAAGAAGATGGCAAGTGCAGGCCTGAATCCAGCCTTACAGAGTTGATGCTCATGTTCTTTGGAGTCTGCCTCTCTGGCAAAGAGGACTCCATCAGCTCAGTGGAGGATAAGTTGGCTCAGCATGGCAGGCAGGGGGACCAGTCAGGCATCCATCTCCATGGGTCTGGGGTCTTGTCCCCGTGGGAAGAACACTGAGCTGCATGGCTCTTGAGGCACTTCTGCTGCACAACAACCTGACTCTCCTTGTGGGTGCTCATCAATGACATCAAACAAAAGAATGGAAATGATAGGAAAGGTGAACCTGGTCAGGACCCCAGCCTAGGGACCAGGAGCATGGAGAGGCCAGGAACAGTGCTGCAGTGTGCAGAAAGCCAGTGTGAAGTTCAGCACACTCCGCACTCTGCACCAGCTTCCCCAGCTCCTCTGAGGCTATGCCCATGTTCTTTCCTTGAACAAAAGGCACCCTTGTGTCCCTTCCCACCTTCACCCTCCACCTCCAACATGTGGGTCACAGGTAGGCTCACCCACAGCCTGCTTGCCAGCTGCAGGGCACTCCTCTCTGACCAATGAAGAGCTCCTCTGCCAACTGTAGACAGGGTCTCGGCCAGCCTAGACAATCCTGGCCCCATATCGAGATCCATATGGTGAGTGGATCAGGTTCTGAATTTCAGCTTTGTTTATACCACTTAGGCAGATATCCCAGCACAGTGAGCAGCTCACATAACTAGTTGTGGCAGTCCTGAGATGAGGCTGACAGTAATTCATTTCAGCGAGTGATATCTGCCCATACAATTACGCACTCCAGAGAGAAGCCGGAGATGTGCAGTCCTGACCCCTTTCTCTCCCGCAGGTTCAGTCCATCAAGCTGCTTGGGCCGGCTCTGCACTGCTTGGCTGAGCTCCTTTTCATCTCTCCAATTGCCCATCTCTCTCCATTGCTGCCACTTCCACCCTATTGTCCTCTAAGCTGCGCTAACTTTCTAAATGGCCTTGCTGGGTGTGAGGAGCACTGAAATAGCAATTGAGACTGGGCGTGGTGGCACAGACTGGTAATCCTAGCTCTTGGGAGGCTGTATACAGGCAGATCACTAAGAGTCCAATCTAGTAGTGAGACCCTGAACACCCTATAGACCCTTCCGTGAAATAAAAATAAAGATGTTTAAGAAATTTTAAAAAATAACCCTCCCTTTTATCTTGCCCTGTTCTGTGTTCATTACCATTACTGTCTCACAGCTGAAGGAGTTCAGCACCAAGGCTTAGCAAATTTAGAGAAACTTATCAAAATAGGAATAAGGCCATCACTCTTCCTGCTTACAATCCTCAACAAATACTCCTGCCTCGGAAGAGGCAGACCGCACTCTGCAGACCTCTACTGGCCTCCGGTGCCTCAGGCCTCTCTTGCTCCCCCCCCCCACTTAGCCTCTGTCACCTTCTTTTCTCCCACCCTGTAGGTTCTAAGGCAGCAAGGCCTCTCAGCACAAGGCTGTGTTCCATAGGCTCTTGTACGGGCACTGGTGCTCTTTGCCTCTCCCTCCCCTGAAAGGTGCCTGAGATAGTGCTTGTGTCTACTACTCCTACACCTCCCATAGTGTACCCCTACTGTGTTCATGCTTGCTTGATAAATACCTAATGCATGCGCACACATCTGTCAGGCTCAGAGAGACCACTGTCCAGTCAAAGCTACTTTTTGAAAATCCCCTATGCAGCCTGTAAGTCTAACTGCCCCAAACCAGGGAAGTAAAAGGAGGGAAAAGAGAGCAGATCATAGGAAATAAGCACTTGAATAATGACTCCCTCATAACTATCCAACTATGAATTCATTTTCTTTGAGGCATTAGGATTAACTGGTTCCTAGCAAATGTTTGTTGAATCAGTGGGAAGCAATCATTCCCAGCCCAGACCAGGTGCTTACACCTGCAAGGAAATAATTTCTAACATGCACAGTCTCCTGAAATAAATTCCTACTCCCCTAAATGTTCAAAGCCTCTCAAGTGCTCCTCCTGATGACCCTTTACCTCACATTAGTTACTTGGTGTGAGTCTTACCTCATACAGCACACTGTCTTTATGGTTCCCCTGCTTTGACCTCTATCCTCCAATGTCTAGTGCAGTGTCAGTCTTACAGTAGTCCCCAGTGAAGCTTTGGAGAATGAATTTGCGATTGGCCAATGCAGGAGAAATAATGTTGGAATTAGTTTGCTCTCTCAGGGGACTGTTAGCTTGAGTATATTTTTTATTTCCTATGTCCACATTTGCTTCGAAAAGGTTAGGAGAAATGACTGGCATGGATGTTTCCATCAACTATCAGTCATTAAGTGTGAGAGGTCAAGTTTTGGATCCCTTTGGCCCTAATGGTCACATGCAAGTCTAATGAGCTCAGTGACTTTCTAATGCAATCAAGGAACTTCACATGCCAGCAAGGGGACCCAACTTTCCATCCAAAACCCAGCTTTGGAGGTCTTTGCATTTCCCATGTACCAGTGAAGTATTTGTCCTTCTTATTATTTGGGAACTCAACTGAATAGGTGTTAAAAACTCATTTGAATCTCTTGTTTCTACCAAATTGAAAACATTCACAGATGCACAGAAAATTCATCCTTTTTATGCCCCCAGACTAAGAAGCAATGCAGGTGATCTGGTAGGTGGCCCAGAGTCTTGACTCTCCTCAGCATGAGTAACCACTAGGATTTGAACATTTGTACTGAAATACACTTTTAATCTTTTTATTTTTAAAAATAGCATTAAAACAGAAAAATTACAAATGATACAGAATTTCACTAAACAAAGTAATACAATTTTCTTTGTATTTCTTGTAGTGCATAGTGTTGTCTTCAAATAAGTTGCTCATATTACCAGATATATGTATGCAAAATTGGAAGAAAGAAAAAAGTAATATATAAGAAACTAAGTAGAGAAAAATGAAAGAGAAGACAAAACAAATTAAACATTAGCTGTTCCTTTCCATAGACCAGCAGAAATCCACAGTACCGTTGTCCAATCCATCCTGCTTACATACATAGATATATGTCTTTCCCCACTCCCTCTCCTTGAAATATGCTTTTGAAATGTCAAGTTTTCAGTAAGAGAGAGCTCAGAGAGGATGCAGCATAAAGCCCTATTTTACAGATGATGAAACTTGGCGCTAAGCAAAGGCAATCACTGGGCCAGTGAGTCTTAGAGTTCAGATCAAACTCAGGCCTTGAACTGTACATTCACTGTACCCCTATGATATGCCACTCATCTTAAACACTCTGCTACTGGTTATCTACTTCAAAAAGGAAGTCTAATCAACATTTTATTGGCAAGGAAACTTGGCTTGCAAGGTTGTAATTGTTTATCCCAGGCCCTTCAAGTAATTTTAATCACCCAGCTAGCAAAGCTGGAGTTGAAGCACAGGCCTGCCTGACGATGAAGACAGGGCTTTTCCCTCCACACCTTGATGCGAGTGTTGTCAAAGCTCACTGCAACTATGACACAGGCTTGAGACTACAGGAATGCAAGTGCTAAAGAGATTTCTGGACCAGAGATGTCGTCTGCTTCAAGACCTCATCCTCTGTACAAGTCCTACTAGCTACCTGGATACCTAAAGTGATGCCTACTCATGCTGTGGTGTGCACACAGGCCATTCAGGACCCTTGCATATGCAAGTTCTGACTGAATGGGTCTGTATGAGCTTGAGATTCTGAGTTCCTCTGGTGTCCCAAATTCCTCTGGTCAGGCCACACCTGGCATGGTTCCTCCCTGTAAGACACAGCTCCATTTCTGGCAGCCCAGTCCTATGCTGCCCAACAGGGAAATCTACCAGATGATAGAGGGTAGCCACACATGAGTAGTGGGAGGAGCTAACTTTTCAGTTGTTTACTGAGCACCTTACCGTGAGCTGGGCTCAACACAAGGACTTTTTACAAATTCAACACATCCAACGCCCACCACAAACAGGTACTATCAATTTTACAAACAAACAGGCTCAGAGCTTAGAGAAAACTCCCACAGTACCATCTGATCCTCTGCTCTTATTCAGATTGATGACTTGTCTCCTATAGAGTAAATCTGGGTGGCTCATAGGAGGGCCAAAGAGTCTGAGAGCGAACATTAGTGAGCTAATGTGGACCTCACAAACCCCAAGCTGCAGATCCAAAGAATGTCTTAGACGAGATGTTGATAACCTTGCTAGAGGAAGGTGCAAAGGATGCATTCACACCTAAACAGAAATAGGCATAAATAGCTTGAGTGAAAAATTAGAAATAGCTTGAATAATAAACAATAAAGCAACAGGAATACTGATTAGGCAATAGATATACATAGCTCAGATAGAATTCTGTTAATATAATATGACCTGATTTGTATTAGAAGGGGAGTGTGTTTGTGTGTGTGTGTGTGTGTGCACATGGGAAAAGGTTCAAAATTAGCACTCCAAAAATACTAGTAACATTTGGATGAATTGTAGATGTTCATTTTTCTTTGATTTTTCTTTTTATACTTATCTGTTATTTTTTCTGACAAGTGTGCACCATTAGTGTTATATTTTTTAAGAAAAGAAAAAATAAACATTCAAGAGAAGCCATGGAAAAGCTATAAAAGGACAGACATCAGCTCAGAGTGTAAAGCTATAAATAATGCAACAGTTGGGAATTGGCACTAACAATTCAATAGAAGAGACTAAAAAGTAAGGTAATCTTAAGATTTAGACATATAAAAATTTATTCTTTCTCTTGGAATGGGAAGACTTTCCTACAAATACTGGAAAATTATACATTCCCCTGAAATACTGTATATGCATCAATAGTGAGATTAGTGAGGGAAAATATTTTAACATATATGATAATTTATTTAATATACAGTGTTCTTATAATCAAATAGAAAACTGACAAAGAAGGATGTGTGTGTGTGCATGTGTGTGTGTGCACTTATATGTGCACACACTTAGGAAACAAGAACAGCTGTGTCCCTCCAAGAAGGAGAAAAAGAATAAGAGAATGAGTTCTTAGCTACAAGTTCCTAAGAAGGTACTGTTTACCACTTGTTTGCCTGGTCATTAATGTGTCCATGTAATTATCAAGGTAGAAATTCAAACCAGAACAGAACAGGAACAATTCCATTAGTCATTTCTAACCAGGAAGGGTTTCATGGGATGCTTAGTGGGAAAGGAATAGGAAATTTATACCAGAATCCTATTGTGCATATTTCATAGTCAGTTGTATATAATTAAGCATGTACTCACTGTGTACTAAGCCATAGCAGGAAGGGAGATTGAATGGCACCAGGAATGAGAGGGGTCCTGCTCAGAGACCTGAGTCTCAACACTTCCTCTCATGTATTGCCTTGAGCAAGCTTGCTAACTCTTCCTTTCCTTGGCTGTTAAATGGACATCATAAATCTTATTTATAATAATATATAGAAAAGATAAGATCTCCTGTATAGAACAGTTATCACCTAAAGTTAATGCTCAATGAATTGTGTTCACTGTTAGACCCCCAGAATCATACTAACACACCCGCTTGGTGCCTCTGCAGACCCAAGCACAGAGCCAGTCCTTGTCGACCACTTCATGGCTCTGTGCACCAAACTTGTAGCACCATGGGTGGAGTGTGGCTTTGCTGTCCCACTTAGGCAGGCCCCTGTGCCAATGCTGGCTACCAGGTAGGGAGACTCTCTGGCCCTCTGTCTCCTCACTGAAGGAGAATATGGGTGAAGGAAGTTTCAGGGAGCAAATTAAGTAAGATACATAACCACAAAGCTGCCAGGCTCAACCCTGTGCTTCTAGTCTGAAGACCCAGGCCTACGTGTAAGCCTATACCTAAAAGTATAGCACAAAGTCACTTCACAAAGTCACATCCTCCTCCTCAACCCACCTGGTAGAGTTTCTAAAACATCTTCAGATCTGGGATCTGGTGGCTTAGCCCAAACCAAGCCATACGTAGTACAGTGCATTGCCACCAAGATCACAAGCACTGGGTGGTGTGGGATCGTCTAGAGTGACCCATAGGTGGCCAACATCCTCCAAACACCCCAGACAGTCTTATTCCCTGTGCTTTCAATGGCAATCAGACCAGGACCCATTGTCCCAGTCTTGAATAACAGCTACCCAGCATGCAGTGTGCCCTATGTTCTGGCTTATGTTGAATATTATATCTGCCCTGTTTTAGTCAGATCTACAAGGTAAGTACTCTCATCAACTTTGTGCAGGAGGGAAACCACAACTTTCTAAAGGTGCAGACATTTCATACACAAAAAAGAAATGCTTGTATTAATAGTGTTTAGACAAGCTATCATGTCTGCATCTTGCACTTTGACTAATACTATGAATATAACAATATGTATTAATTATTGTAACTATCCTATTAACCTGTTTTGAAACTGTCTCATTGCTATTTCTTTCTCGTTAAAATTAATAAAATAATAAAAAGTATAAAAATAATAAAGGTACAGACAAAAATTGAGTAATTTATGATTAGATAATGGGCAAGGGTCTCTGACTCAAGCCTGTCCCAGGATGATTTTGGTCACAGTGCTGAATTTCTAGAATTATTTTGCAGAGGAGCTCCAAGGAGTGAGGTGACCCACCCAAGGTCACAGACTTTGTAGATAACAAAGCTAACATGGAAATGTGTATGTCTCCAAGTGCAAAGGTATATTTTCCCTATTAATTGCGCCTTCCCAGCACCTTAGAACCAGTTCCTGCCAAGCCTTGAGTCCAGAGCTTGTCTATGTCTGGTGTGTTGCTCAGTGGCCAAGATCTATGCCTGACTCATTCAAGTTCCTCTTCCTGGACACTGGGCTCCAGAGTTTCCTTGCTACAGATGGATAGATCTTCCCAGAAAATAATCAAACCCTATTTGATTCCAGAGAACTCAATAAGGAATTCTCATTTCCAAACACACAGCTGCCTTTGCAAATGTAAACCACACTAGCCCATCTTCTTGGCTGTGATGTTGGGAGCTGCACTGCTTCTAAATAGATTTGAGCGAGGTCGGGACACATAATGCCATTCTGCCTTCTCCCAGTTCACCTCCCTGTTCCCAAGAGCATGCTGGGGACACACAATGCCCAGCCTGAGCCACAACAAATTTATGCATGTTAAAAGTTAAGTTTGTTCATTTCTGAATACAAAATCAACAATGTTCGCTAACTTATTTCTCACAGCAACGACAGACCCATCCCTCCACCACAGGAGCATAAAAAGAGCCTCATTTTATGTACAAATCCGAGCCCCACTGAGGTGTTCAGGGTTGCTATACCCAGGTCAGTTTGCAGACTTGGGCTAAGGGTTTTGATGGAAGAAAAACAACTAGCCAAGAGGACTGAATATTTCACATCATTTCCTTAGAAAGGCTTTTGGCATCTTGTTGGAGGAGCGAGTCATCTTCCTGTGAAAAGTGTTCTAAACTCACTTCCGGTGAGTAATAAGAAGGGCACTCAGGGCTGGGTGCCACCACTGTGTACGTGGTGAAGCCCATGGCACTGCAGCTTCCTCTCCAGAGAGCAGAGGCACTATCTCTCAGGCTGCCTAACCCAGGGTTCTTCTCCAGGCCACAAAGCAACTGCAGCTTCTAGGAGGCGCGTGCTGGTGGTTTCTGCCAGTGCTCTATTCCCAGGGGTTTGTGCCTCACTGTGAGCCTACACAGAACTTTCTCTGTCCATCTCTGTGCAAGTCTCTGTAGGGTGAAATGGGATTCAGTCCTGACAGAGGTCTGTGGTGCCAGCAGGCAGCAGTCATGTGTTCAGAAGCTGCAAGGACTAAACCTTTGCTCAGCTGTAACAGCAGGGTGGGCAAGCCAGCACCAGCTGGTCAGTGTAATCCACAGGCTGGGTTGCCTCAGTGGACACAGGGGAGATCTGGTGGGGAACGTGCACTGTCTCTACAGAAGGCTGTTTCTTTTCTCAGCCAATGACACCACTGTACAGGAGACAAAGAAAAAAAAAAGAACCTCTTACTCTGAAACAACCAATCAAGTAGGTCACTGACAGAGCTGATGTGGCAGGAACTTCCAACCTGCATCTACCTTGGGCTAATCACCACTTTCCTGTGTCCCTGCAGGTAAGGGATGTGAGCGTGGGGTCAGAGGTATCGTCTTCACACTCCCAACACAGGAGACTGGACTCTGGACACCGCAAGCTGCCCAGGCCACACCAGTGCAGTGGAGTTTGAACACATCTATCACAGGCCAAGGGCCACGCTTTAAGGTATTTTAAAGTTCTTTTTTTTTTCTGTTACATTTTTATCAAAAGCCATGTGTGTCCAGTGTCCCAGCTTGGAGCTGGCTACCCTTGTGTGATAGTGGATGAATGAAAGGAACAAAAAGAAGGTGAAAGGATGGCACTGCTGCTTTCTAACTACATGACTCAGCCAAGTGGCTACTAACTCCTCGACCTCAGCACTTAATTCTGGGATCACTGACAAGTTTATTGGCAGAGGTTGTCTGGTGCCTTTTCCCTTGTTGACTCCTAAAAAAGTATAGGTTTCTTAATCAGTCACTGTTCATAGGTTTCTTCTTCCTGTGGCCATCTACAGACCACCTATTCAGTGGCGGGCATTGAGGACAGAGCCCTTGCCACTGGAGCAGGGATGGTCTGCCAAGACTGTCACATGGAGGGAAGATGTGACTCTCACTCTCCGGGAGTGCAGACATATGTGAGCTGTGGCTGGCAAAGAAGCTGCACCCCAGCATGAGAGGAGTGCAGAGGAAGGATATCTGATATGCTAATGTCATTGTGTACCAGGGTCACTTTCTGGGACTGCATCTCAGATCCCTTAGGCTTTTCCATGTGTGGTGAAGTTTATAATTTATCATAGAATTTAGAGCTAGAGAAGAATTCTGAGGTCATTCTGATCCAAGTCCTCATTTTGTAAGTGGGGAACAGGCCTCTGGGAAGGAGAAGCAAACCTCCTTCCCTCACATCTGGGTTTCTTTGTCTGCCTAATCTTCAGCAGTTGTAGGCTCCTCAAATATTCCTCTTGGTTTTATCTAACTCCTTCATTCATGCTCCAAAGCCTAATTCAACTTAGTTTAATAGTGCAAGACTGGGACCCTGAATAAATACAACATGTCAATGGGATGCTTCAAATTTAGGGAACATCATTATTTAGCTAACAGAGCTTAGGTCTAAGCTAACACTGAGATCTGCTGTACACGAGTCTCATAAAATTCACTTGCTGCAACTTGAGTTTTCCCTGAAGGTTATGTGTTGGACCCTGCATTTATTAACATGGCCGTGGGGCCCAGCAAGAGGTGCTTGGTGCTGGGGGAACCACCCCTCATGGATGAATTAATGCTGTTGTCTGGGAGTGGGCTCCTTCTGCTGCTCTGGGTTCCTCGTTAAGGATGAGCTCAGTCTGCTCCTTTTCTCTCAGGTCCTCTTTCCTTTCTACCATGGGATGATGTAGGATGAAGGCCCTCTGTAGATGCCAGCCTTTGATCCGAGGCTTTCTGATCTTCAGGATCCTGGCTAATGCACATCTCTCCATTGCAGTTGCCCAGTATATAGTGCCTGACTAGAGCATCCCAAAACGGACTACAAGAGGAGTCTGTGGGGAAATGAGTCCTCTGAGACACTCAGCATACTGCCTCCCTTGTTCCCCAGCAGACCCTGCATCTGTGAAATGAGAAACTGGAACCCAGGAGAAGGTGAAGGAGGGCAGAGTGACACAGCACTTAGGGAGGGACACAGCATACAGGAGGGACCTTCACACCCATCTTCTAGTCCCTAGCAGCCGGAGGAGCACAGGAGTTCATGAAGTCATCTCCAACATCTGCACGTTTTCCTGCCCTTCCTGTGGAGGGGTGAAGACCTCCCCAGCTCCCAGCCCTTAGCCACCAGCATGGAAGAGGCGACTTTCCACAGTCCTTCTCAGTCGTCATCTCAGTATCCTTCCCTAGCCTGTGAGAATCCCTCCCCAGCTCCTCTCCTCACTGACTGCTGAAAACTTGCCCTGAGCCGGGTCACCTCCACCTTCTTGTGTGTGTGAATGAGTAGGAGGGTAGATTGCTAGACCCTGGCATGGTAAGTCAGGAGGTCCCCAGGAGCCAGGTCCACCCCAAGGAGAACATGTACTTTGCAGTACCTGCTGGGCCCAAATCTGAAACCTGCAGATATTTCCTAGGATCTCCTATGGGGCACTTCATTATGCAAAGGATTAAGCAGAAGAAATGTGAATGGAGAATAATTACTATTCACCTGCCATGTGTCAAACAGTTTTGGACACTCCTGTCTGCTAATTTTCTTACTCACACTATGAGCTACCATTTTACAGATAAGAGAACCGAAGTGCTGGCCTTTTCAGGGTCCCCCAGTGAGTTCTGCCACAATAATATTACACCCAGGCCTCCCATCTGGATCCAGCACCCAGGGCATAAAACCTGGCAAGTGTGCTAAAAGGCATGGTAAGAACAACCTGTGAGGAGGGAACAGAGCAGAAGCTACAGGCTATCTGTTCTGCCTACTTTATTCCACTCTTGACTGAAATAACTTGTTTTCTATTGCTCCAAAGCAGCGAGCAGATGTCTGGGTCATGATCAGTTGCTTTGCAGTTGTCAGGTCTGTGAGAATTTGGTAGGGATGGACCTTCCAGTCATCCAGTCCAGCCCTGATAGTTTATAGATGATAAGCCAAAGTCTAGAAAATTTAAGACGGTTCCCCGTTTAATCAGGGAGTAGCAGAATCAGCCCTGTCTGGTACCGTCTTGAGCTCTTTATCTGTAAAGAAAGAAGGCAATGACTCCTGTGTGTAAGTCTATAGAACTGAGACAACATCTTAAATTCTCACCCTGCCATATGCTAGTGCTACGGGCCTTGATCCTCACTGGACCTGGGTCTATTTGTCTGGAAATAGGCTTAGCAGTGGTTCTTCCTGCATAAAAGTCTTTTTAAGAATCAAATGAGCTGGCACTGGGTGTGGAACAACTTTGGGCTTCTCACTTCCCAGTCTCCTGGGGCTGTCAGGTTTCCTAGACAACTTCTCGGGTGACACCATCAGGGCGAAGCCTGGAGAGTCTCCCCACAACCTCTTATGATGGATGGTTTTGAGCCAGGAGAAAAGGGAAGAGAGGGAAAAAAACAAAACAAAATTGTGCATCTGCATCTCCCAAGCTGCACTGTCTTCTCCATCTCTCCTGGAGCCTCGCATGAAGCCATGGCCTCTCCATATTGCAAGGAACTCTATCAGCTAGAAGAGCACAGAGACTAGCTCCAGCTGGACTGGACTTGGGCAGCCACAGGTGTTGCCAGCTAAAGGGCCTGTAGTTTGAAGAAGAGCAAGTGCTCAGTGGTCAGGAGTTCAGAGAGCCTGGTGGCTTGTGTAACACGCCACCAACCTGCACATTAGACCCAAAAGGCCCAGAGGAGTGGCACTAGTGCAATCCTTGGTCTGCCAGAGCCTCTCCCTTTAAGCCACCCAGCTGTCTCTCTCTAGGACAGAAAGTGGCCTCCTTGCTTACTTATCTTATTCCTTCTGGCTACCAAGTGTTGGGAGCCTGCCGTGATGTGCAGGATGACGCCTACGCCCTGCCGCCTCTGCTGCTCCCCCGCCCATCGTGTGTGCCCAACATGGCGCCCACATCCTGCTTCCTGAACCCTGCTTAGTCTCGTCTCCTCTCCAAATATGGTAATTGATAAATGCTTCCTCATTGTTGCCCAATCGCCAATCCCCACGTGTAACCTTATTGTTGGCTAAAATGTTGCTTAAAAGCCCGAGCACGGGAAGTGATAAGCGCGCGGACACGTAGGAAGCCGTCTCGGACGGACGTGTATTGAGGTCGCTGCCCAGTCAATAAAGGAGTTAGCAGAGATAAGGTGTTCGTGTGCTTTCTTCCGCGGGACGGAGACGGCGACGGACAACCAAGGACCCATGTCCTTTTCTAGGATGCGTGGGAGGTGAAGAGGTTGAAACAGGCTGTAGACAAATACCACAAGGCATTTGACTGTGAAAAGATGGAGAGAATGAATGAGACTGAGGGCTGGGATGAAAGTTTTTGTGGCTTTTGAAGGGATTGTGTTTGCTCTAAGGTGAAAGGAACAGGAGCCTCTTTCAGTGCTTTTGGACAGTGGGGTGGAGAGGAAGAAGCTGAGAGGCCAAGGCTGCAAACTGAATCATTTGTGCCAGGCCCTTGAGAAGCCAGGAGAGGAAAGCGACACAAGCTCAGGGGAGTAGTCGGCACTTCCCTGCCCAGGAGGAGTGGGAGGGGGACAGGAGCAGAGTGCGGGCAGTCTGTCCGGAGCCTGTCAGACCCATGCTATCTTCAGGTTTACAGCAGCGATCTGCACCATGGCTGCTCCTGGCAGCCCCATCATGAACTGACATTTCCAACTCCCATTGTGTGGATGTGAAAGCCAAGTCCAGTGCCCTGGTTACACAACTAGTGTATTTTTTTTTTTTTTTTTTTTTGAGACAGGGTACCACTATGCAACTCAAGCAGGATTTGCACCCACTTTGTAACCTAGGCTGCTATCAAACTCACAATAATCCTCCTGCCTCTGCCTCCTGAGTGTTGGAATTACAGGCAGGCACCATCAGGCCCAGCTATAGCTAGTGTTAATAAAATAGTACTGACACAAATAGAGCCCTTGGGGCCTGGGGAGATAGCTCCTTGGCACAAGTGCCTGCCTGGCAAGTGCAAGGTTGTAAATTCGAACCCCGGTCCTGCAAGGAAAAAAAAAAAAAAAAAAGAACTCTAACTACTTGTTGGACTCCACTGTAAGTACTGTGCAGTATTAGCCTCCTTAGCCCTAAGAGGAAGGGGCTGTTGCTCCTCCAGCTTTAGACAGGAAGATTAGTTAAACCAGCCACACTTAAACCCAGGCCATCTGCTTTTCAGGTCAAAACCAAGCCCATCTTCTGTGGGAAGCAAAGTGACAGAGATTAAATCTAAGCCCCCACTTTGACTCCAAAGTACCTGGCTCATTGTATCAAAGGATAAAGCCAGACAAAGGCAAATCAATCAGACTTTGATATTGAACACTTGTACCAGGATCCAATGATGTTAGGACAAGTAATAAAAGCTTGGTGCACTCCTTGTGCACCAAGTGGGGCTCTCTCAGCTCCCTGAAATTAAGGCCTCCATGATGGACCTGCAAGGTGAAGGGTGACCAGTCAACAGTGCCCACCACAGCTGTGCAGGCAGTCATAGCTTCAACTGAGTATCTACGCACTGTCCAGGAAACCTTCTACTGACCGCCAGCTTTAGCTAGTACTGTGCCAGCAGTAGGCATGAAGCCAATCACCTGCTTCTCATTCTTTAAAGAGCTCACAGGTCACGACTTGGAACCGATCAGCAAGCAGGCCTGTCACTGTGGTGTACAGCCATTCCTTGTAATGGGGTGTGTCCCAAGGTTGTGGGGAATAGGATTGTGGGGGCATAGATTACATTTAGGGGAGGAGACAAGAGAGTGGCTTTGCAGAAGAGCCACCACTTTGAAGGACATATGTAGGCCAGGTGAACGCAAGCAAGGAGGGCATTTGACTGGGGTGGTGGGGCCCACATGGCAGAGCTGGGAGCATGGCCATGTGTGGTGACTGTGGGAGCCAGTCCAGCTCAAGGTGGCTGCAATGGAAGGCCAGCTTGGAGACTGGACAGATCACATCACAGCAGGTGCTATACTTCAGGGGAGGATTTACTCTCAAATTCTCACCTCCATCCAGGGGGGCTATTCTATCACCACTTCTCATGCACAGATAAAATCATGGAGGTTCCCTAAGGATCACTTGAAAGTTGAGTGAATAAACTCGCAAAGGACATGCCCAACATGCTCAGTGGAATCCAGTCATGAGGTATACGCACAATGGAATCCTGTCATGAGGCACATGCACAACAGAATCTTGCACTGAGGTACATGCATAACGGGATCCTGTCCTGAGGTACATGCAGAACGGAATCCTGTCCTGAGGTACATGCATAACGGAATCCTGTTTTGAGGTATATGCATAATGGAATTCTGTTGCTTTCGACACTTTGAGTGGGTGCAGACGACACTGTAGTAAGTGACAGAAGCCAGGCATGGGAAGGCACACACCATGTGCTTATACCTACGGGGATCTGAGAAGCTGATCTCACAGAGGTAGAGAGTAGGGCAGTGACTGCCAGCGACTGACATGGACCAGGGCTGGGGAGGTGGGGATGTTGGACCAGTGGGCAGGGAAATGCGGTCAGATCTGGGAGTACTGTATGTTCTGTGACATACTGCACAGGGTGATGATGGCTAACAACAATATACTTCAGGATACTTACAAGAGAGGACTTGGAATGTTCTTACCACAAATGAAGCACAGCCACTTAAGATGATACTTTCCTCTGGTTTGGTCCCTGCACATAGTTGTTACATGTACTGAAACATTGTATTGTATTTCTTAAATATGTATGATTAGATTATGTATCAGTCCAAAGCAAAACTAGAAAAAGTATATGGAGCAGGACCACCAAGCTCCCATCCACAGTGGAACGAGAAGCAGAGGTGGGGTTTGAACCACACTGGCCTAGGCCAGCACCACACTCCCTACGGCATTGCAATGCAGTGGGTGCTCTTCATGCTGCCTCCAAAACTATCGTGTAACCAAAGAAAAGCCTTTTTACTACAGTGATAGGGGTAGTATCACTCCAGAAACTAAGATTTGTTCCCACTGGGAGTGTTTTCCTCCTGCTCATTTTAAAGGCCCACTTCCTACCCAAGTAAATAAGTATTCTATAGCTGTCTGCATTCAGCTAGATTAGAGGCATCGTTGTTTTTCTTCCATGGTGGAAGAACCAGCTGTTGCACTAATAAAAACGACTGCTTTTCCATTCTTTCAACAGAGTAAATAAAACTCCCTGTGCTTAATGGCAAATTGGTTTCCTACAGAGTTGTCAAATCTAAGGAAGTAGGAAGAGGGCAGGGAAAATGGAGCAAGAGCAGGGGCTGGGTAGGAGCCCAGGGCTGGCAGCAGTGGCCATGCTGTACACCTGGCTCCATGGCAGGGAGGGACTTGGCTGTAGGGACCGGAGAGGGGCTGCTGTGGGGAGAAGATGCCAACCGAGAGTCATAGCCTGACTGAGAGACCACAAAAGCAGGTACCAGAAAGGATGCCTGTCTTCACTCTCTTGCCTACCACAGTTATTCTCATTTGGGGAACTTGAAGATGAAAGAGACTCTTGATTTATCTTATATTTTCCTCCCTTACAAATAGAACCATCTTTTTCCCCATTTCTACCAGGGATTAAACTCGAGACCTTGCTCTTGCCAGGCAGGTGCTTATGCCACAGAGCTATATCCTCAGTCCTTAGCTGCATCTTGAAAGGTGAATAAGAGTTTGTTAGCTGATAGAAGGAAAGAAAAACTGTCTTAAGGAGAAAAAAAAAATGAATCAAAATAAGAAGGTAAGAGGTAGGCTGAAAGCAGGCCAGGAGAGACTGTATACATCAGATAAATTTGGTTTTTCTATAAAAGTTTGGTTTTCCCTAGGAAGCCATTAAATGTTTTCATTTTTTATTATTTTAATAAGAAATAACAATGTAACAGTTTCCAAGCACATTAGTAGTACATTTCAATATTTCATACAAAACATATTATTGTCCTCTTATGTTGAATGTTTTTAAACCAGATGAATACCGTGGGGCCAGAGATATAGCACCTACCTGGCAAGCACAAGGTCCTGAGTTTGATTACTGGTACAAATAAGAAGATAAATAACATGATTCTATAGATCCATTTGGCCATGGTGGGGAGGATGGGTTGGGGAGGAGTGGCTATTGGAAAAGAAGACAAAGGCTGATGATGTAGTAAAAAAATCAGATGAAAGGTGATAGCCTCCCTATCATCAGAGAAGAGGAGGCGGGGAAAACTGGAATGACCTGGCGGATTAGAGGAGAGGTCTGGAGGGAGGGAAGCAGCAGGCTGGGTCTCAGGATTCTGCTAGGGTAACTGCACAGCACCATTTGCCAAAATGCAGAGCAAAAGAAGGGAAGTAGGTTCTAGAGAAGAAAAAGATTCAGCTTTGGTCTAAGGCATGAGCAATCCATGTGCCTCGGGGGTCCAGGAGAAGTTCCTGGGTTACCTGCTGTGGCTCTGGAGTTCAGGAGCAGGAGAGAGAACTGGTGTTCACACAGGAGCACAATGGCAATAGGGCCATGGGTGTAGCGAGCAAGGAATGAGCAGGAAGGATTATGGGAGAGAAGAGAGGCACCACACAGGACAGTGCCACGGCGAGTGTTGAGTGAGCAGGAGGCTGCTAGTGCGACTACCAGACCTTGCAGAAGCAGAGAAAGTCCACATGCTAAAAACTTTGGTTTTCTACCGTGTTCAGAGAACTAACACATGTGCTTCATGTTTAATGAGCAGCCCCCCATGTTATCTTCGTGCTTCTTTCTTTCTTTATAGCTCTGCTCCTCTTTGCAACGTGGACTGTAAGGGAATAAGTGCACCTCATGGCTGTTCATATTTCCTATTTCCCTAAATCCACAGCACAAGTATCCACTAAAAATATAAATATACCTGGCTGGCTAGTGAGAGCAAAACTGGTATGAGTCCCATTGCTCCAGCCCTCTTTACAACTGACAAAGCTCCCACTTGAAGTGTACCTGGTCCTCTCCCTGTGGGAAAAGAGAGTAATATCCTTTCCTGGTGTGACAGTGGGACTGCAAAGATCGTTAAGCGTCAGGATGCCTCAGAAACACTTGAGTAAGAAACGTGCTGCATTGCTGTCCTGTTTTAATTAATTTGAAAACCATCCTATATTGTTCAAATGGCAACTGACTCATCAAAAGTGGGTGTTTGGAAGTGATAAATGGAAAGTCTGAGGCTTTTCTCATTAATTAACTTGGCTGTGAAATGAAGCACTGGCCCACATTCCCAGGGAAACAAAACAGACCAAAAGTTACCCAAGACATGGCGGTGGGCGTGGAGCAGCACAAATTCTGCCCTGGTCACACTTTAGACAATGAACGAGTCATGCATGTATAATATGTCACATATGATTTCCTTATTTTCCAAATTTTCTATAATGAACAAATGCTATTTTATAATAAAAACTTAATTTGAAAATCTTTAAAATAAAAATTCATCCCATTTAGGTATCATATAAAATAGAATATGTGTTTACAACAATAACAATAGAGATTACAGCCGATGTTTGTTTTTCTCTCTATCAGTCTGAGACTATTTTATTAATACTCAGTAATGTTATTTTCTCCTTATTCTGTTACTCAATAAGCCAGGGGTCTTTAGCTGCAATCAACAGAAAGAATTCACAAGGAAAGTGGGGACCAAGGAAGGGCTTGCTCTGGGGCTCCAACTACGGCACGCCCCCCCGCCGCCACTGGACTCCTAACCCAAAGAAGAAAGGAGAGGCAGGTCTGCCCTATGACGGCCATGTTTATGCCTATGGCTGGGCACAGCAGGACACCTTGCTAACTATCTCAGACAGATTGTGTCCAAAGGACCTTGGTCATTCGCCAAAGGGGATGTTAATCTTAATACCGAAGGACATGGAACGGATACTAAAGAAGTGAAAACAACCAATGCCTGCCGCGTTAGGGAATAATTTTTCTCTGTAACTCTTTTTTAGGCATATATACAAACAATGAAATCTCAACCCAGCCCTGACCCCTCAGTCGACGGCTGAACTGCTTTGCTGGACGGTCCTTCCCTGTGCATCAAGTCCATGTCAGTCCATCTGTAGCAAAAGAGGGGTCAGGTGGTGGTGGCCCTGAAAGTTGAATGTTAGGAGGATCTGCTGAGAAAGCTGGGGACAATGGGCCAGGCTGGAGGAGACAAGAAGAGTCAGGGTGAAGCAAGCTGTCCTCAGCACAGTTGCAAAGGGCAGCCCCATGTGGCAAAGGATGGAGAGCCAGCCTCTTTCCTTCCTGAAGGCCACAGTGAAAGGCAATGGCAGAAGCTCAAAGGAGACCAATGTCACCTCAACAATGGCTCTACCCCTCTCTACCTCCAGGGGGGAAAATAGGAGGTCCAGCCAGGGACAAAACTGAGTTATGTGATCTTGCTTTGAACCCTGGCAGCCTGTGGTCCTACAAGCCTAGCACATGTCCTGCCAAGAGAGATTCTTTGCCTGTGGCAGCTTCCTGGTCATGTCCCATCTTGGCCTTGGGCTCCTCTCTTCACTTGGTTCAACTGCAGACCTGTGTCTGGGGAAGAAGTCACAGGCACTACTCACTACAGGAGAATGTGGGGATTTCCTTAGCTGGGTATGACAAGAGGAGAGGAGGAAAAAACATGAACAGATTAGAAATTAGAATTCTGGAGACAGAATCCAGCTCTGTCACACACCAACACAGTGACTGGGATTGAACTAAATCCACCTGAATTTTATGATTCTCGCTTGATTTGTATATTAAAAACAGATATTAAGAAGGACAATAATAACCTGCTTACAGAGGTTACATTTTAAGTTGTCATATCTGGTAAGGTCTGGTGTTTATTCAGCCATGTGAATGTCCCAGATTATTTACATGTCTTATTTCACATTCTTCCGATAATGCCATGGCTGGAAAATTCCATTATTACTATTTCACAGATGAGAAAGCATGTTTAGTGAGACTAAATTATTTGCGTAAATGTTGGGCTGACATCAAAGTCAATCTTGCCTGAATCTGACTATGCTACAGGGTGAGCCACCACGATCTGAGTGACATAAATTGACACATATCCCACTGGACTTAGCAGAAGCTGCTGTATGGGCTTAGGACTCAGGAAGTGTCACCTCTCTTCTGTTCATCATCCTTGCACTTTAACCTTCTAAAACATTTTAGGATTAAATGTTGGTTCTGTTTGCTTTCATCCTCAATCCAGTCACAAGATGATGAAAACAGTCCCAGATGCTAAATCAAAATGCTGCCCTGTAATGGTTAGTTCTCTTTCAGAAGCAATAACACTTTTGCAGGCAGCATCCTCTCATATTTTGCTTTGTACAGGTAAGCTCCTATCTCATCTGAAGGTGACTACTGGAGAAAACAAATGGGTACCATAAATGCCAAGACCAACAGAATCCACTCTTGCAAGGGTAGGGAATCTTCAGTCTGCCTTTGGCTTGGAAGGAAAATGAAGATAGCGGGTGCTGAATGGGCGACCCTTCCCACTGTTTTTCTCATAAGAAATCCAAGGTGCTGAGGGATTAATTAATATAGACAGAGCCTGAGGGCAGGGGCAGGGATTGAAGTAAAAGTGTATGCAGTAATAGTGGCTGCCAGCAGGGGGAGGACTGAGGACTGGGGTTTCACCTTGCTGCCTAGTGGGGAGTTTGGGTCTCTGTACAGCACTGCTGTCTACATTCATGTTTCAAGAAACTGATTTACTGTGGCTCAAGGCAGCAGGGCATCAAGATTTTTTAAAGCACCATGGGCTAATTTATTTATTTATTTATTTATCTATCTATCTATTTATTTATTTATTTATTTATTATTTATTTATTTATTTTTTTTTTTTTGTGGTATCAGGGATTGAACTCAGGACCTTGTGCTTGCCAGGGAGGCACTTAAACCACTGAGCTATCTCCCTGGCCCTACCTTGGGCTATTTTAATGTGCTGCAGAGTTCGGAAACACTGGCTCAGGAAGAGAGCTGTTAGAATGTGCAGGGCGAGGTCAAAATATCACAGCCCTCACAGTGAGACACGCATCCTGCTTCCTCCTTTTACTTCCTGCTAGCTGCTCCCACTTCCGGAGTACGTCATGTTTCAGGCAGGACAACATCTGGTTAAGCAGAGTCACAGATACTTTAACATAGGAGAGATCATGTTTGCACCATCTCTGCAAACTAATGGCATGCCCATTTTACAGATGAGGGAGTGAGTGCCCTGATCCATGCTCTCCATATCCTGTCCAGCAGTCAAAGTGAACAGTTAGAGAAGCAAAATTGTGCCGGGGGCCTGTCCCCTCTTTACCACCCATCTCTGTTGTCTTGGGTCTCCACTGCCTCTTACTCTGCCCCAACCCAGGGACCTAGGAGAGAAGAGGAAAGGACTGGATCTTCTCAGTAGGGGAGGGGCACGAGTCAGAGCCAGTGGTCAGTCCTGAGAAATCACAGGAGTGGCAAGGACCATGCCCTGTGGCCCTTGTGAGTTTGGAGTTCCAGTTTGTCCCTGGACTCAGCAGCTCTGTCACTGCGTAGTTTTGAATGAGCCCTGTTGGCCTCATTTTCTTTGTGTGGAGCATGGAGAGGTTGAACCGAAATCTACAGACCACAGGCTCAAAGGCCCTCAGGTTCAAATAGGAGATGCACAAGAGACAGATTGGCGAGGGTGGGGCAGCTGTATGGCGATGTCCCCACCGCCGAACTTCCACCAGCAGTCACCATGGAGACAGAACTATGCTTCACAGATAACCAATTGATATGCTCATCTGGTACTAATGGCAACCACAAATTTGCTCAGGGAAAACCAAACAGGAATGTGGACTGAGTTGGAGCTGCTGGCTGCTTCTTCGGATCCGTAGGCTAAACGGTCTTTTGGGCTCTGCTAGTCTGTAATTTCCAAGTGGGGATTATGTGTGATGTGCATGCACCAAGTGCTCATGACGGAAGTGACTGTTATGTGCTGCAAACGTGCACTAATCAACAATGGCAATAATAATAATAAATGGAGGGAACATCTGATCTAATACTGCGCAACACAATAACCACCATTTCAGCACTAACTGAAAATTCTCTTTAGGAAGCAAATACAAATGGCACTGTCTTTGTCATGAATTCCTACTACCTTGGTATGCATTTTTATCTGGGGTCGCGGGGAAAATGTACCCTTTGCCAAATCTGACAATCCCCATAGGAAAGCTGCAGACTGCCTGCTTTATGGAGAAACAGTGCCCTCTGCTGGAATCCAGATGCAAGGCAACACTACTGGTACTCAGCTAATTTAAACCTTGAACAGCATGGATTTGTTTTCACTTGAAGTGGATTTAATGAAGAATAATAAATAAAACCTACATGCATATTTATGGAAAGCTTGATATATGTTAGGCAGAAATTGGGCTTTCATGTATCCATTTGGGAGTAATTACTCTTAATCTATAAAAAGAAGTCTAGGATTAGAGCAAGGAAGAAAACATGTATTCCAATGACTGACAGGGCATCTGCCCACCTGGAGTGGGCAGACAGGGAGAGGAGCTGGAGGCTAGGTCTCCAGACAGTGTTCTGGAAGGTCAGAGTCTTTACAAATATGCATTACAAGTTTACATATGCTTTAACAATTACTTTCCCTGAACGCCTTTAACAACTCCTCCCAATGATTTCCCAAGGCTGTTATTATTCTCTCCATTCCATAAATAAGGACTGTGAAGCCCAGTGAGCCCAAGTGACCAGGCCACGACTACTCTCCATCAGTGAAGCAATGGAGACACACAAAGGCAGATTTTCTAGCCTCCTCCTAAGCCTCAGCTTCCCTTCTTATGACACATGGTTACAAGCAGCACCTGAGTTCGCAGCACGGGCTGAGGCACATGACACAATACGTGGCCCAGCGTGAACTCAGCCTTGTGCAGCCTATGCCATCTCTGTGAACAGAGTCTGGGGCTCTCAGACCCTGGTGGTGCATCTCTTTCACCATGTAGAATAGCAACTCCGGGGTTACAGGGTGAGCATAGTGAGGGTGGGACTGGTCTTCATGGTCCAGGCCTTGACCTTCTAGAGTACTGATGCCCATAGCTTTGTCAGCAGCTGACCTTAGATAGCACCCTAAAGATAGATCATTTTAACAGAACCAGAAGAAGTCCTGGTTCTTGTGAGGACTGCTGTGTGGATGGGTGGGCTCCACATTTTAATAAGAGCACTGACACAACAGATAATATCTAAAAGAACATGGGGAGGGCCAAGAATCTACATCAGACAGAAACTAGTGCAGGAAGTGGGGAGATGTGATTGGAGAAACCAAGACTCAGGGTCACTCACCCCTCTTATTCCTTGACCCTATTTCTTGCAGGATTACCTGGTCATTCATTCCCACCTGCAGAGCAGGCACCACGTCAGGCTGAAGATGCTGCAAGGTAGACATGACCTCTTGTGTCATGAGCCCTCTCCTTGCATCCTTCCTGTTACAAGGCCACAGTGCTCAACACTCACAACTTGTAGGAAGAGAGGTTTATCTTGGATCCCCATTTCAGTCCATAGCCAGCCAGCCAGCTCCAATGTGAAAGCAGGATGCTTAGGGCCATGGTGGAGGCAAGGGAGATCCAGAGAGGAGAATGGATGAAGGGGCCTGGGAGGGAGGTGCACCCTTGTGGTCACACCTGGCAACCTGGCCAGGGCCAGCTCCTAAGAGTCCATTCAGCCCAAAACTCATCAGGGGGTTAATCCAGACTGACATTCCTGTCCAGTCACTAATGCACAGATGAGCATAGCAGGCCCACAGTCCAGTCACCATTCTAACATCCTGGCTTCTGCACAGAAGAGCCACGAGGCACATTAAAGAGCTAAATCCGAGGAAGACCCAGTGCAGAGAGGGCCAAAACACACCAAGTGTGTCATGTGGAGAATCAACCTTGGGAGTGAATTCATATAATGCAGGTTCAACAGAGGAGCCCACCTGGGTGGCTCTTAAACTCTCAATGGCTCGAAATTAGACCACTAACCAGTAGAAGTATCCAGAGCAGATCTGGAAGATCCTGGGGAACTTGCAAGGAGCTTTCAGGAAGGCTGGGCCAGGGCAGAACATGGCCATCTTACTTCTCTTGGGCAACACAGTGGAGATGCCAACTGCCCCATTGGCCCTGGGGAGTCTGCTAATTTGTCCACAGCTCTGGGTGTGGAAGCGGAGGGCCCTAGGCCATTTGGTCTTGGCTTCCACTCTTTAGGTTCTGTTTTCTGGGTGGCTCAGTGACAGGACACAATGGCCTTTCCTCTCCTGGTCACATAAAACTCCACTAAACAGTGTCCCTTAATCATAAAATGCAAAGGCACACTGACAGGAAAAGTATTTGGGACAGCACATAGATTTTTCAAAAGCCTATTATAATAAAAGATTTATCTTCAAAATGAATAAATTAGAAGCACAAGATAAGCAGCAGTAATTGGGTATCACGCAAACATAATCTCTGCTAATGATATTTTTTCTATTGTTATCATCCTGTTTAGAATTTTATTTTTAAGTACATAGGACCACGTCAAATTGTGATGCCTCACTTTAAGATTATTGAAAAGAAACCTTTCTATAAACGAACTATGATCTCTTTGCCACAACTGCACTAAATTACATAATTAATGTGATTATTACCAAATATTATATTAAGTGAACATATCACGGCTACTTTCAGTGTTTTTTTTTTAAATATTATATCAGCAGCGTCTAGTTCTAAAATACTGTTTGAACATCTGAAATATTTTCTCACTTTTCATTCCCTATCCACTCCTTTTCTTCCAATACAGAGAGGAGAAAGAGAAAGAGAAAGAGAGAGAGAGAGAGAGAGAGAGAGAGAGAGAGAGGCTACACACCAGTAGCACGCTGCATACCGTGGAAGCCCAAGTCTTCTGACTTAGCCCGCATCGCTCCTTCACCCACTATACTACCCTGACTTAGGCATTCAGTTGCGTTCCAAGGTCACCTGCCTCCCGCTTGCCTCCTCAAGCCCTCTCCTCCCTGTCCCCACGTCTCTCCCTTGCTCCTCTGTGGACTGAGCCATGAGGCATTTGGTTAGCTGATCTAAACCTCCATCACACTGGCAGCCAGTTTCTGTAAAAGAGGTGATCTAACATTAGAACTGACATGCTTTCTTTGTATATAAATAGGAGCAAATGTCTCCTGTGTGTTTTGTGTGTGCACGTGCATGTGTGTGTGTGCGTGCGTGTGTATGCGTGTGTGTGTGTGTGTGTGAGTGTGTGTGTGTGTTGCTTATGTGTGCACAGAAACCTTTGAAAGCATTCTTCTTGGCTCTTGTCTGAGTTAACGAGTCTTATTCCCATGGGTTCTGGCGTCTTCATGCAATGGAAGAAACAATGGTCTAAGGCCGCCCGCTTCTAATTTCTACCTTCATTGGTTACCTCACATACCTTTTTAAAAAAATTAATTAAGTTTATAGCTACATTTTAGGTATGTGTAATGGAGAATTTGTACCTGCACATGATATAGTTTGATTCTTTTTCTTTCCTCTCCCGTACTCAACCTTCAACCCTTCTTCCCCCGCCCCCCATTTACAAAAGCCTTGATCTAACATAGCTTGAACAAAAAATTTAAAAACAAAACAAAATGTGTTTGGCATGAAGCTGAGCTCTGAAAGTACAAACCAGAAAAGATTTGGATTCCAAGTCTTAAGAAACCAAGAGTCCAGTGAAGAAGGCAAGGATGGCGATGCAAAAATGCACAGAATATGCGCAGATCTCCTGGTGGCGTCCATGTAAGCTATGAGTGTGGGAGATAAGGGGGCGGGGGCCTGAGTTACTTTGCTTGTTGCCGAGATAAAATATATCTGACACCTGGAATTAAATAAGAAGTTTATTTAGCTCACAGTCTGTGGAAAGTTCAATCCATAGTAGCTCCAAGACAGGGTGGCCCATGACAGAGGGACAACACAGAGAAGAAGCAGTCCTTGGCAGGCAAATGGAAGCAGCAGCAGCAATAGTAGCCTTCCTTTATCCCTTCCAGGCTGCTTACCTTCTGGGTGATGCCCCCACCCAGAGGGAGCCTTCTCCTTATCCACACCCAGGGCTATGCCAAACCCATCTGTGGACTCATTTAGTAACTATACACCTTGATATCCCAGCAGCACACCTTAAACCCCAGCTGCACACATCCAAGATCCAGCCACCTCCTAAACGGCCACCCATGACCACATGAGGGTTTGGGAGAGCATCTAGACACAAACCAGAGCAAGGAGAGAGCAAACAAAGCTGGACAACTTGGGGAGGAAACTGGACAGTTTAGGAGGGTGATAGTGAGTGAGAGGGTAAGGGCCATTGGGAAAGGTGTGGAGGAAGATATAAAGATCAGGAAATGCTCTCCAGACAGGCCAGAAAGGAGAAAGGAGACGCAACCAGGCATTGCTAGGTAAGAGGCTGTCTTAGTTACTTTTCTTTTATAGCTGAGACAAAATATCTGACGCTCAGGATTTAGGCAGGAAAGATTTATCTATCTATCTATCTATCTATCTATCTATCTATCTATCTATCTATTTATTTATTGGTGGAACTGGGGTTCAAACTCACAACCTTGCACTTGCCAGGCAAGCACTTGTGCCACGGAGCTATTTCCCCAGCCCCAGGAAAGGTTTATTGAGGACACAGTCTGTGGAGGTTTCAGCCCATAACCAGCTGGCTCCAAGGCAGGGTGGTGGGACAGAGAGGCAGCCATTCATGGTGGCAGAAGGCAGCAAAAGCAACAAGAGCGAAAGCGGGGAGACAAGCCTCTTTGCCACCTTTATATTCTATGCGGCACTCACACCATCTGGGAGCCCTCCTCTCGCACAGCTTCAGGATGTTTGCAAAGTGAAGAACCTGGCCCCTGATGAGTCACTTAGTTAAAATTTTGAACTTCTCAAGTTGCTGCAGTGTATCAAACATTACAATGACCTGCCTTGGGCAGATCCAGGTTCAGGGTTGTAGCCTGTGATTCGGTGATTTGAGGAAGAGGATGCGTGAAGTAGGATAGATATGACTAGAGATCAGGACCTGAGAGGCCTCTTAAGTGCCCAGAAAAGGCAACTTGTTTCTTGACAACTCAGTGCACTGGGCCTTGGAAGTCCTTACACCAGAGGCATTGGAAGGTAAGAAAATGTGTCCTGCAAAATCCCTCCTTCCAGAATGTAGTCATTTGCTAGGGCTGCTGTAACAAAGTATTACAGGGGCTGGGGAAATAGCTCAGTGGATTAAGTGCTAGCCTGGCAAGTGCAAGGTTCTGAGTTTGATTCCTGGTACCACCAACAAAATAAAGTATTACAAACTGGATAGATGAAACAGCAGAGATTTATTTTTCACAGTCTGAAGAGTTAGAATTCTGAGACCCAGGGGATAGCAGTGCTAATCTTTTCTGAAGCCTCTCTCTTTGGCATGTGTGTGGCCAATTCTCTTCCTTATCCTAATCTCCTCCTTTTGCACAGACATCATCTTATGGGTTAGGGCCCATCCACACAGTCTTGCATTACCTCAACCATTTCTTTATAGGACTGATTTCCAAATAAATCAGTCTCAGGGACAGAGGTCAGGATGTTGACACGAGAATCTTAAGGGATACAGCTCACCCACAGTGGTGTTTCTGGGTTTGAGATGTCTGTGTAGCACTTAAATGGCCCAAGTGAGGCTTTGGACTTTGGGACTCTTTGGGAGGGTAAGGTTTTCCTGGGCTGTCACTTCCCACATCCTCCTGCTCGCCACTCACACAGCCTCTGTGGACAGCCTTGTGCACTAGCAGTGCTTCCTGGTTCATTCCTGTTCTGATTTCCTGAACCTCTGTTCTTCTTGTACTTCTAACAGCTTTAAAAACTTCTAATTTATTATATAAAATTCATTTCTGTTTGGAACTCTAGGGCATTTCTGATTCGGCCTAAAACTTGAACACTATAGTAGCTGTTATTTTAAGTGGTGTAGATCCTTGGCAAATACAGTTTCTCAGGAACCAAAAGAATGGCAAGTCAATCATGATCAGATTCTGGAGCAGGGTCTCAGGACTTGGAGTTGATCCTGTGGTCCAGGACATGATCAATTTTTCCAACTGAAGCATCCGCAAGGAAGGAAAGAATAGATTCGCTGCCAAGGCATCTGACATCCAGTGCTCCAATAAGAAAATTCTTTGGAGTCTTTGAACTCACCCAAATTTTTTGTCTTCGCTATATTTTCATTTTTAATGTCGTGTTTTCAAATGATCACTTTAAAAGGGAATTAGCATATGCCTATCTCCTGGTTTGTGTAATGAAACTATTTGACAGTGCAAAGTCTAACCTATAACCAGATGCATAGAACCTTTGCTGCACTCAGCTTCTGGTTTGACTATATCAGACATTCACTAAAGCTGTGCTGGAAGGATCTATGCTATGAATGATTAAGATGGGCAATACAACTTGAAAACTGCCATTATTCACATCTGCTGTTCAGAGCTCGGGGAGGCACTTCTGGAAAGGCTACCAAAAGCCAACTGTCAAGGTGGGACCCTCATGCTTTTGACACACCTCCTCCTTCCCTTCCCCTTATGCCTATCTCGCCAAGCCAACAACTCACGATGGGCTTGATCCTCTCTCTGCTAAAGCCATGGCCATTGAATTCACAGCTGTGTTCAGCTGCCACCTTCTTTCTCAAGCTATTGTCCAGAAGAAACACAGAAATACTTAAATTATTCTTTTGACATCATATATCCAAAGGGCTAAACAAAATAAAATGTATTGAAGTTGAATAAAATGATAGGTGCAACAAACAAACTCCAAGGTGACACCATGCTATTTGTACTCAGTTCAGCTTAACATTGCAAACTTAGCATCAACAAGACCAGCCGTTACTAAAGTAACTTCCGATGCAGTAGATCTCACTCCTCAGGCCAGTTCCCTGACTGCTCTCAGTTTCACGTTCCACAGTGTAATATCTATGTGAGCCTCCCAGGGAGTCTATAACAAGAATCATGTATGTGATACACAGCACCCAGCAGGGCTCAGTAGAGTGCCTCAGAAAACCCTCCCTATCACAGAATATATGTCTTTCCTCAAAACTGTGTGTATACTGTCTTCACTTACTCAGTGGGGAAAATCATATCAAATTAATAGAATATTAGGGCTAGATTTGAGTCTCAGTTACTCTTCTCTCCTTGATGCGACAAGTAACTGACACTCAAAATTGAAGAAGGAAAGGTTTATTTAGCTGACAGTTACTGGAGGTTTCAGTCCATACTCAGCTGGCTGCAAGGCAGAGTGGCTCACGGCAGAGGGCAATCTCTCACAGCAGCAGCAAAGAGCAGAGAGCAAAAGGAGTGGCAGCAGTTCAGGCAGCTAGTCAGCCTCTCTCTCCTCCTTACATTGTAATGCAGATTACCCGCCCATGGGTAGGTGCAGCACCCACAGCCACAATAATCAATCACAAATCCAGAAGCCTCCCCAAGACTGCCGGAGGCTTTGGGGAGGGGGCATACCAAGACACAAGCCATAACAATTAGATAAGAGGTAAATTTTTCAGAATGATGCCTGGCATTCTCAGGCATTATAAAAGTAAAAAGTGCTAACACATTTCATCCCAATTCTTTCAATCATCCTAAAACCTACCATGCTTCCATTAGAATTCTAGTCACCTTGTACATGTGTGTTGCATGCCTACTTCCTAAACATGCTGGAGATCTTCCTTAAATTAGGCTGGCATGAAGTGCTCCTCTAACATATTTCTGTACGTCCTTCTCTAGACTCTGAGCATGCATCAATCCTCTGTGACAAGATGACAAAAGCTCAAAGAGCTTCTGCTGGGTGACATCACCCTGTGTCACGGTTTGTGCCTTACAAACTGAAGCCAACACACATGTTTGCCAAAGAGAAAAGGCTCCCTGGTTGAAGGGGCCACTGCCCCACACCAATCTTCATTAAAGCTCCATACTGGAGGGAGGCATTCCAGGGCTAAGTTGTCTTTGCTTTCTCACTTACCAGCTCTGACTTTCAACAAGCTCCTCATGTCTCCGTGTCCCCTCCAAATCACTCATGTGCTGGAAATCATAATGTGTCTCCCTCCTACAGCAAGTCTCCCTCACCTAGGGATTAGCTTTTAGTTATTCAACCATAGGCCAAGAACATTAAATGGAAAGTTCTATGAATAAACACTTAGCTTTAAATAATTTCATAAGGGTTTTTGTAATTGTGCTACTATTATTGCTATCTAACTCTCATTGGGCCAAATTTATAAATGAAATCTTATCAAAAAATAAATTAAACCTTATCATAGGTATGTCTGTCTAGCAAAAAAGTGTAGGGTTCAGTATTATACAGGTATCAACTGCTGTAACAGGAAATACTTCCCCAAGCTAGCATGCTTCAGCTTCTTAATTGCCCAGATAACAGTTCCTATGCCAGTTTTGGTTGTTTCTGTCTCTTAGAAATGGCTAGTTATTGTGATGCACATCATATAAACTAATCGCCAATGGATAAGCCATTCTATCACTGGACTTCTCTTATTACTATTCCTATATAAGCCTTATACCACCAGAGACCAGGGTCTAATATTCTAGGAATGATCCCATCCAATGTCTGTTTATGTAAACAAACCTCTCCAAATCCTTGATGTCCTTCCCATGTTTCTGCTTGTCACTGAATCTGGTGTGTTGACCGAGAAGACTAACTGTACTGACCCCTTTGGCCACCAGCCATAGCCCTCAGACAGAGAAAGGACCTCTGGAGCAAGGATGTCTCTGAGTCTTGACAGGCATGCCCTCAAAATTTCTCCAGTCCCCTCAAAGGTCTGGGGAGACTCCTGGTTTCCTGCTCAGGAGTGGTTCATATCACCCCAAAGGGAGAAGGATACAATTTGCCTGTCTGCCTACCTGCTTGCCTAATTCCAGTAAGATTTCCTAAGGGTGTTCCAGTTAGTTTGTCTGTTAGTCTTTCTCATCTTAAGCAGAAAAAGCTTGTTCAACTCTATGTAGTTAAGGTCACCCTGAAGGGAATGAGGGTTGGAATGTTTAACCTCTGAGTGCCTGCCAAATGACTCTGTGAGTGAATGGGGACTGGACAGCATAAGTAATAGGCTGCTCTGTCTGTGCACCAAGACTCGAAACACTGGTCATGGCAGCTGATGGGGCTCTCACCTGTGCATCAGCATCTGGCATAACAGAGGCTTCACACCCTCCTTAGCTAAGTCACATTTAAGTCTCTGCAAGGGGTATGGCCAAGTGGGCATCTGAATGGTCTCTGAGGGGCACTTTCCTTTTGTCCGTTATTTCATTATTTAAAGGTACACAACATACACTGCAGGGAAATAGAATAGGTGTAAACCAGAGTAAATCTATGGTCCTTATTGTTAAAATTGTCAGTCAAGTTTAAATTCAGTGTGAAAATAAAATCTCTATTGCTCTGTGTCTTTTGTGAATTTGAGTGTTCAAATCCTGCCCCAACTGGCCTCCTGAAAGGACATTTGATGTTAAAATCTTCTGTGGAATTTGAAACAAAGTGACAGAGTCCAACGAATGAAGCCATTCTCATTTTCTTATATTGAAATAGACTAATCCATGGCACAGTCTCCTACTCTTACAGTAGCTCCACACCCATGTCCTGCATCTCAAAAAGAAAGAAAAAAATGGGGGTGGGGTGAGGAGGCACTTTCTTGCTTAGAATTCTGCCTTGGCACTGTCAGCCACTGCAGTTGTCAACACCCATAGCTTTGCTCCCCACTCCAGACTCATCTACTTCCAGCCAATTAAACTGGTTCCAGCTAGCCACTGCCTGCATTTAGTCACACAGCCTTCTCTCCCCTGAGATGTGCCTGTCCTGGTGAGATGATGTCACCTAACACCCACTCTAGATGACTGTTAACAATTCACACTGAGCTTCATATTTTGACTGAGGAAAAATCTGACAAATGAGTTGTACCTTGTCAGGCCTGAATAGATAAAATAAAACAAGCTCTATCAAGTTGGGCCCCTTTAGAGCCTGTTGTGATTGCAAATGTCAGGGGTAAACCTGTGACTTCTTCATAGACAGTTGTTATAGTTTATGTCTAGTTGTCCCCCCAAAGCCACATGCAGTCATGGGGTGGGGACTTCTATAGATTGAGACTTGACCCATGATCCACTGGGATTAGGTGTTTTAGTATTAATCTAGAGTTCCAGACTTGATCCATGGTCCCTGGGATTATGTGTTTTAAGTACTTCTGAGATTATGGGTGTAGCCTAAGGTGGATAGGCTAAGGCAGAGAGCCTGAATGTAACATAAAGAGAAACAGAGAGACAGGCTAGCACTGCTGCTCTGCTGTCCTGTTTGTTGACTGCCTCTATTACGATTGTTGCTGTTCTGCCACCATGAACTGGATGCTCTCTGCTCTGTTCAACTCAGCTTTGGGTCAGCCAAATATGGACTGAAACCTCCACAAACTGTGAGTTAAATAAATCTTTCCTTCCTTCATTTTGGGTGTCAGGTACTTGTCCCAGCAATGAGTACAAAGTAACTAAGACAGAATTTGGTACCAGAGAAATGGGGTTGTTGCTGTGACTAACCTGACCATATGGATTATAAGCTTTTGGGAATGGGTTATGGGAAGAGACAGGAAAGGTTCAGAGATGTCGGCTACAAGCAAAGCACTGGAACACATTCAGCTGTTCTGTTTGGGAGATTCTGGTCAAAACTCAGACCAGAAGACTGGCCGGAAGCCTAGGTATGAAGAATGCCTTATGAGCAGAGATTGGAAATATTTGGAGAGGTCCTCTACTTGTGAAGAGTTGGAAAAGCTTCAACTGTTCTGTAGGGGAGATTCTGCCCAGAGCTTAGATCAGAAGACTGACAGAAAGCCTGCCTAAAAAGACCAGGCTGAGGAGGTTTTTGCTAGGAAAAAAGACAGCATTGGTCACTGGACTCCAGAAGATTTGTGCTATGGATTGGCTGAAGGTCTGTCGGAATTTTGCTGATGCCCAGAGACTTTGCCTAAGACTAAGATTAAGCATGGCAGACTGATTAATCTTTCAAAAGATATTTCAAAGCAGCAAACTATTTGGGCAGTGGCATGGTTGTTATTGGTGGCTTTTGGCCAGATTTATGTTGAAAATCAAGAGGAAAAACCCAAGCAGGACGACTTAAAATGTGAGGTTGGCCAGAAAGGAAACATCAGGAAAGCTGTGGACTGCAAAGATGGAGCTAAAATGATCTCCATTGCTGGGAAGGAACCAGAGAATCAAAAGGATGGCCTGAGAGCATCACAAGAGATGGCAGCTCTCCACTCTTTGCAGCTTCAGAACTGCAAGGGAGAGAGGTTTTGCCTTGAGAAGAAAGCCGCAGAGACCCAAGTACCAGAATGGCAGCAGCAGCCAAACCATGTTCCAAAATGGTGCCACCATGGGGAATTTATTTCTTGGAAGCAGTGTCAGAGTGCTCAGGGATCTAGTCCCTTGACCCCTACAGCCAAGAGAGAAGGAAGCCTGGCTACTGCTCCAGCTGGCAGCAACCTTGGGCATCACCCACATAAGTGTATGCAGAATGTGGGAGTTCTGAGGTTAAGAAGGCTTCCATCACACTTTGAGAAGAAGGCCTGGGAGGCCAGGCAGTGTGTTCCAGAGAGGGAAGTGTGTAAAGCTGTGTGTGAGAAGCCTGTTCAGTGGAAACCGCAGAAGTTTGGAAGTCAGGAGCATGGATCATGCAAAGAGGGAGCAAAGCCAGCCTAAAAGAAAAACCATGGAAACTACCACCAAGAGTGCCTTAGGGATGGAGCTGCGTGAAGCTCACAACTCAGTGTAGACTGTTTTGGATGCTCTAGTCAGAACTTTGAGATTTAACGTTTAATTCTGATAGATTTTGGACATGTGTTGATCCTAGTGTTTTGTATTATCCTCTTGTCTACAACTTTTGGAATCATAATGCTTATCTTATGCCTTTGAATGTTGGATATGTTTATCTTTTCTATTGTATAGGGTCTCACAGTTGAGAGTTTGCCTTGGATCTTGGAGGAGAATTGGGACTTTCAATTTTCAGCAATGCTGAAACTTGGGACTCTGGCAATTCTTTCAGATGGACTAAAATGTCTTTTGTACAAAAGGATATGTATGAGTCTTTGGAGGTGCAGGGGTGGAATGTTATGGTTTATGTCTAGTTGTACCCCCAAAGCCTCATGCATCATGAGTACAGGGACTTCTATAGATTGAGATTTGATCCATGATCACTGGGATTAGGTGTTTTAAGTACTTCTGTGATTATGGGTGTAGCCTAAGGTGGATAGGCTGAGGCAGAGAGCCTGAATGTAACATAAAGAGAAACAGAGAGACAGAGTAGTACTGTTGCTCTGCTGCCCTGTTTGGTTGGCTGCCCCTGTCGCAAATGTTACTGTTCTGCCACCATGAACTGGATTCTCTCTGTCCTGTTCCACTCAGCTTTGGGCCAGCCGAATATGGACTGAAACCTCCACAAACTGTGAGCTAAATAAACCTTTCCTTCCTTCATTTTGGATGTCAGGTATTTGTCCCAGCAACGAGTAAAAAGTAACTAAGACAGCAGTGAGCCAGAATTCTGCCTTCAAAAGTTCTCTCTGTTAAAAAGTTACCATCACCAGGCCAACCGAAACTTTTTCTCTTGCCCCTTCTGCCAGGCACAAACTTACAGCCTGGGAGAACATCCCCTTCATACTAAGCTAGTCCGACTCCATCTGTTTGACCCTTCTCTTTCAACTTTGACTGTTCCTCAAGAGATGATGCCTGTATCAGTCGGAGACCACCCTGAAGTTCTGCAAATTCCTCCCACAAATATAACTAAAGACTCACAGCTGAGCCTCACAGTCAACCATGCTGCCTTACCATGACCCTGTTGCTGTCAGATATTGTGGGAAGCACAGACATTGAGCCACACATCATCCTGATATAGACTGGTAATCACTTTAAATGAGATCTCCATGCCATCAACAATGCAATTGTCACCTTCCATTCTGCAGTTCCTAACCCATGCACCCTTTTTGGACTGTTCAAGTAGTTTCAAAACTGCAAACTGTTTATAGACTGCCAAACTACAGAAATATAACTCTCCTGCCTGGAAAGTCTGCCTTCTGCCTTCATTTGGCTCCTGTCCACCTGTCCCTCTTCACAAAGTCCCAGTCTTGGACTCAAAGGTTAGTCCTTTAACCTTGACTCAATCTCCCAGATAAGATTGAAGATACCCAAGCTGCCTGCTGAAAAGGCACAAAAGCTCTGCTGCAATATCTATCAGAAACTGGTTATGAGGGAAAAAAAGAAAGGAAAAAAAAAAAAAAAAAGCTGGCCAGATAACTCCACAGACCAAAGCACCTGCTTAGGTGAGCACAAGAAATGGGGTTCCATCCCTGGCATACCGTGCTGGCCCCGCCCCCTGGGCACACTGAGATTGAGATTGAGACCGGGCTTGATAGTGTATACCCATAATCCCAGTGCTTGGGAGACTGAAAACAGAAGAAACACTACAAGTCTGATCTATGCAGTGAGACCCTGTACTAAATACATTAAAAAAAAAAAAAAAAAAGGAACTCCACACATTTCTTGGAGCTGCAAGCTTCTGTAGAACCTGGATTCTTCAGTTCATTCACAAAGACAATGATGCTTGCACAACCAGCCACTGCAAACACCTAGTCACCTACCTGTGCACTTACTTAGATCCAGTCACTAAGGGCTGCCTCCCACCTTTACCTCCACACTCTAACAGCCACTGTCCTTCTGGTCATGGAAGCTGACAAGCTCACCTTAGACTGAGACGTAACTGTCCAGGTGCCACATGCTGTGCTGGGATGAAGTGTTCTAAAAATGTATAGATGCTGAGTATATGCTGTTTATGGATGGAAGTAACTCTGTGAAGAATGAAATCCAATGGGTTGTCTATGCTGTGGACACCTTGGATAAAGTCATTTTGGTCAAAACATAGATGATCTGCACAGCAAACTGCTTCCTGCTGCTGTTTGGAAACCTGCCACCAATGATGCAAAATAATCTGGTCCAGAGCCTAAGCCCCTCCCGGGACCCAACTGACTGAAGTGTCAACCTTAGCCACCAGACCTGCCTCTGTCATATGTTCTGCAAGCTCAAACCACTGCACTGGCACTTATATCCCTATAACCAGCTCAGGTGTCAGCATCTGTGTCACTGGCCCCGACCTCCCATTCTCTAGCCGTACTGAGAAGAGAATAAAAGTTGGTAGGGTCCTGCCATAAAAAGTCATCCCTAGATGTGACCTATTCTTGATCATTGACAGCAACAGTGGGTCTGCATTCCATCAAAAAATAGATTAATTAAAAACTACATGCAGCTTGTGACCAGTTACAAGACCAGCTATATCTACAGGCACATATGTATAACCTAGGTGCATGTTAACTACTTCTACAAGTTTCAGAAATCCAGCCTCAGATCTTCTGGAAAATTTACCTGGACAGCTCCACTAAGGCTCATACTGAAGAGACAATGCATTCAAAGCCCTGCACTGGTCATTTTGGACTCCTGAACACATCATTTACAGGCTTGATCCACATTTTTCACTTTTGATTTTTGTGTCTTTTAGTGCTGGTTAACCCAGGCCTTGCTTCCCCACCTGCTGAAAACTGTGTTTTTGGGTTTGTTTTATTTTGTTTTCTCTTAAATTCTATCAATGGTCACTCAACGAAAATATAACAATCAATGAAACACTTGACCAAGATTTGATGAGCATCCAAGGGACAGTGAACAATCCTCCTAGATCACAATAACTCCCTTACTGCCTTACCAGAGTAACATTATAGAAGAAACAGGTTAACTATGTTTCTTCCTGAAAAGTAACTTTAGGAAAAAAAAAAAAAAAAAAAAAAAAAAAAAAAAAAAAAAAAAAAAAAAAAAAAAAAAAAAAAAAAAAAAAAAAAAAAAACCTCTGTAAGACAATCTTAGAAAGTTGGCTTGGGCCAATTCCAGGGTTACTGACAACATGAGTGTTACTGCTTCTAGTTGGGCCTTGTCTCAAAAGATCACATGTAATATGCTTAGCAAAGATTTTCCAGGGAAACTAAACAAGGCAGGAAATGTAACAGAAAATGACTCCCCCAGCCAGTATACTTCAGTTCCTTAGTTGCCCATGTAATAGTTCCTACCCCAGTTCTGGTTGCTTCTAGTATCTTAGAACTAGCTGGTAACAAAGATACACATTGTAAAAACCAATCCCCACTTGACAAGCCGTTCTGCCTCTCCTTCTTGCTTGCTCATCTCATGTAAGTCCTAGACCATCAGAGACCAGTGTGTGTTATTTTGGGAATGATCTTGCTCAAAGTCTGTCAAAATAAATAAAGCTGCCTCTAAATCCCGGGTGTTGTGTTGGTGTTTCTGTTTGCCACTGCAATGGCATTCTGGGAACACCTCTCCTTGGGTAAACAGAGCTATTTATTATGCCTGTTTTTAGAATACAATAAAATAGCACATGTAGACTACTTTGTATAGTCCTTTGAGCCTAATAAACACACAATAAATGGCACTGGTGGACACACTCAAGTATTTCCCCTCCAGCTGTGGCAGCACTGCCTGAGGGAGCCTGCAGAAATGCATGCTGGCCGGATGCTCTAACAGTCTCAGGGGTGACAGAAAGCTAGTGTTCATTTCTTTAGGAAGCTATTTCATTCTCTTGTGAAGCCTAAGGGCAGCTGCTAGCTCAGGAGAAGCCTGGCTGAAGTTGTGAGTCAATAGCATCTCCTCCTCGGAGGTGATTCACACCCAGTGTACGACCCACAAATGGTGTGCAGGTGGTAGTACCTCTCAGGGAGAGACTGACTGTGGCTCTGAATGAGTTGGAGTTGTTTGTAATCTCAGTAGCGCATGTGTAGACATGAGAACAGATGAACTGAATAATTTCTCATCATGTCACCTTTTCATGCCTTCTGGAGGGCAGATTTTTCTTGGAAAAATGTGCAACTTTGGAATGAGAAGACCACTTCTCTGATCTTAGACCTTTTGCCAGTTAGTTAACAGATAGAAGCAGATGTGGGTGGTTCTTGGATTTGGAGTATTCACCTTGAGGTAAAAGGAAAGAACTCCTAAAAAGTTGAATTTTGGGGGATTTTGGAGACTGGATCCATTTCCATGAGGTGATAAATGTTGCACCAAGATTTTACAAATGAATAAGCTATTATTTTTCTATTTCTTCCAGTAGACTGTGCAGATCTCAAGTGGGCTGACTTGTGCTCTGCGAAGCCTGGTATTAGGGTGTCCCAGAATGACTGGGTCTGGGCCTGAGGTTTGGGTGAGTCGTCCAACCTCACAGCATGTCCCAGTGTGTTTCCTCACCCAGAAGGTGGGGCCACCAAATGAAATAGACCTGATGAGGCTGTTGTGGAGATCAAGTGGCCTAACACCTTACTGCTCACAGTGGGATCCTAGACAGAGCTGGTCTAGCCCTTTAATAGTCACCTACAGAAAGCAAAGGTGCCCTTTTAAGAACTTTTATAGCAACTGCACTTACCACAGCCTTTTATTGTAATTTGCAAAAGAATCAGTCTGCAACAAATTTTTTTAAATGAAATTAATCCTTTGTCATAGCTTAAGAACCACTAATAGGCTGGGCGTGCTGTAATCCCAGCACTCGGGAGGCTGAGGCAGGACGATTGGAGTGAGTTAGAGACCAGCTTGGGCTACAAAAGTGAGCTCAAGGCCATCCTCAACTGCACAGCGAGACCCTGTCTCAAAAAGACAAAAAAAAAAAAAAAAAGGACCACTAATAGTATCTAATCTAATCTAGATATATCCTAGCATGTGCTCCTTAAAATATATAGTTTCATTATAAATACCTTTCTCGTTTCTCCTGTATATTTATTTATGAGCTTAGTGTGTTAATAGTATGATTTCCATCTCAGGATGCTTAATCATGTCTAAAATATTTATTATGTAACTAAAAGTCATGGAGTTGAGAACTACAGAAACAGTCTCAGACATAGGACTTGGCTTTGGTTCTAGGGTGGAGTAAAGATTTATCCTTGGGATCCAGTTGCTGTGAACCTGGTTTCAGCATCCTCTGTAGCCAGATATCTGGGTTCTGCTATGGGAAAGTCCTGGACGAGGTGCAATAGAAGCAGGATTTCCCATCTCACAGAGCATCCCTTAAGGAATAGTAAGGGGTTTTGCTAAAAATCTACCCAAGAAGTACTGGATCAGAGCAAACACTGAGCCAATGAAATAGTAAAGAAAATTATTTTCAAAGTCCCCTAGTTCAGTGGCATCTAAAGAGCCTAATTTTTTTCTTCTGTAAAATGAGAAATTTATAATGGGTGAATGGTAATGAGCAGAAAGCACAGAGACTTTAGAATCAGGCATAACTGGTTTGCATTTTTGTTTTAACTTTATCACCTATCAACCAAAACGTCTCAGGTTCTCATGGGCTGTTTGGGCCAACAGTGGAAGTGTGAGTACTTGCATCTTATCTTAAGCCTATAACAGATAGGTCTCTGAAGCCTGGCCTAAAGCGAAAATAATAACACTTAGCTTTCCTTATTTTTGAGAATTACATGATATTTGTAGATTTATTAATTGTTAGCTTCTGATGGCATGTTTTCATGATGAAATTTCTGTGAACTAAATTTAACATAGTTAGAATTCCTTTTCTGTTCCTCTCACTGAGAAGTGGAATGCAGTTCTCTTCCCCTTGAATCCAGCTTCTGTTAGTGCCCCATTTGACTGACAAGTGTGGTAGAAATCATGTTTAGTACTTGCAACACTGGGTCCCAGGCCACTATTCAGCCTTGCACTGGACCTTGTAGGGAAGTCTTGTGGGAAATCTGACCAAGTAACCTTCTTGCTGTGAGAAAGCCCATGGGAAAAAGCATGCATGCTGAATCAGCTCCTGTGTGCCCATTGCCACACTGGGTGTCAGGTGTCAGGTGTCAGGAAAGTCTTCAAAAGGCCCAGAGCCTGTGCCATCCCTGACCACTACCAGGGAGAAGCCCCACATGCGGGCTGCCCAGCTGACAGCCCTGTGGTGATAAAGAGACAACTCAGAGTACTCTGTGGACAGTTGGAACAGAGACAGTCATTGGCTGTTTTAGATTCTACTGAATCTTTTTTTTTTTTTTTTTAAGGAAGGAAAGATTTATTATTTTATTAGGAAAGATTTATTATTTTATTATTTCTTTTAATAAGAAATAATATTGAGACAGTTTCAAAACATGTTAGTAGAATAGGCACAATAATTGATACAGTACATGTTGCTATCTTCATAGTAGTTATTCAGAGTACAAGATGCAGACATGATAACTCTTCTAAACACTATTGGTACAAATATTTCTTCTCACTGAAGAGAAAGTAGTTGTACACATAGAACAATATTCCATAATAGTAGTGGGTTATTGACAGAATTGGCAATGTTGGAAGCTGCTGACTTGAGCCTTTTACACCTCAGTGTATTAATCTGGCTTTACTTTGTATGCCTCATGGGTGAGCTTTTCTGCTGGGTGGTTAAGGCCAAGTTGAAGCAAGACCTATATAACAAAACATGTAATTTTTATGTCTGACAAGATCAGTCAAATCCCTTCAAGATTTACTTTGAAACCATGTACAGCATTTTGTAGAACTTTTGTCAGTGTCAGCTGTCAGGATGAGTGACTGCCATTGCTTAAACTGTTTGCTTTCTGTGAAAGCCTGAGAAAATGTTTTCTCTCTAGGTGACTCTCCTTAGGTACACTATATATGATCGATCCCTTTCCTCTGTGGCCCCATAATCTCCTTGAACAAAAAATTGGGACATTGAGTTCTAGGATGTTTCAGTCTTGAGTCCTCACTGACTTGAAGGGCTAGAGCCAAAATAATGGCTAATCTTGTAGCTCTTCTTTTTCTCTAATTTTTGGTCTGCAAACTTAGGTTCTTAACCCTCCAAAAAAGAAGCTTAGTGATACTATTACTCTAAAACAGAGGTACTTGGACTTATCACTGTCTTTCTAAATATTAAATGCCTTAGACTTAGCATGGAACTGGTATTTTCCATCAAACATTGATATTCTTTTTTTTTTAAATTTTATTTATTTTTTTTTCTTGTTTCAGAACTTTTGTTTGTTTATTTATTTATTTTTATGGCCGGCTCAGCCTGCCCTAAGGGCAGGGCTGGCGCAGCATGTAGTGCCAGGGGTCAAACTGCAGTCCCTGCAGCCGCTCAAGCTTTCCTAAGCAGGCACTTTAGACCACTGAGCCATCCTGCCGGGCCCCTCAACATTGATATTCTAATAAAGCTCTATAGAATGTGATTTTTAAAAACTGTTACTTTTTTTTTTTTTTACTCAGAAATTTAGAAACTTAAACATATGTAAAATTATAGCAGGTCAAACCTATGGCATTTTTCCTTGTCTCATTTTCTCTTTAATTACCCCTTTTTGTATTCTTTCAAAACAAACATTCACTTGAGAGAGAGTATAGCAATAATTGAAATTACATTAGAAGCAGCACACGTCTAGAAGACCATAATGACAAGCATTCCAAGCATGATTTTAGTCTTTCATGTTGCTACTCTGAGAGTCAAAAACCTTTTGTAGATTCTTAGGACCAATATCTAGTTCATCCTATATGCCTAAGTACATGGTTTTCCCCCCTGCAAAGTTTCCTAGCTTTTCTGCTTGCTGTCTCTTCATTGTTTAATCCTTAAGTTCTTGATTTCCATTCAGCTGTGTTATGCCTTTCCCTTTTCTACTGAGTCTTCTCTCTCCTCTTTCTTGCTTTCTTTCCATAGTGCACTACTTCCAGTTATTCTTGCTGCTTAGGACCCAGGAAAATAGAATTTCATTTAGGTAAAAAATACACTATCTGTCAATTATTCATCATGATTTTAATTCATTCATTCAAACATAGTGGCTAAAATATATACTAACGAACAAATTATATACATATGTATATATATTGCCATATAATATATATATTATATATAATATATATTATATATATATGATATATAATACATATATCATATATATAATATATATTGCCATATATAATATATATATATATATATATATTGCCATAAATAATTTGCACACACATACATACAGATTCATTTTAGCCACTATGCTTTGGGGGTGGCTCATTATGCAGTAGTAGACAGCCAAAATGATCCACTAGGGTAAAGTATTTGGCTTCTCCGACCCTTAGTAACTCTTTAATGATTAGTGGTTTGGCAAGAGTTGAATGTCAGTCACTATACAGTCCTGGGCTAGACAGGGTTAGAGTATGCAAGATCACTGGCTCCATCCAACCACTTTTCTTTTCATTTCTGTGGGTGAACTGTGAGCAAATCCTCCTCTCCTCTGTATCCTGCCTCCTGCCTTGGGAAGTGAGAGCTGTGCCCAGGAGAGCCTCTGGTCCTGACGATCTTGCCTCTGACTGGGTGGAGAAGTCTAAGGAAACCATTTTTATTTCAAGTTGAAGCCTTTCTTCAGGCCAGATACAGTGTTTTCATATCCTTCTCTTGAGGTCATTTGGTTTGGAACTATGAGTTGGGCTGGGTGGGACTGCTGCTCATGAGAGCTCTGGCATTAGGCAGCAAGAGTAAGGTCAGGTTCCTACTAGCCCTCTACCCGCACTTCTATGTGATTCTTACCAATTTTGTTACTAACTTGTTTAATTTCCTCAAAATTGTAAATTAACTGAAGCAAGGACAATCATGGTTGGCAATATTGCTGGTTTTCTCAGGACATCTTTGAGGCATAGCTTACATTAGTTTGTGCAAAGAACTAACTAAAAAAAAAAATTTTCACCTAAGCCATAGTAGTAGATGCACTGCCATCATTTCTTATACACAGCTCAATATGGTTCCAAATTTCCTTTGTCATTGTGAAGCTGCCAAGACACATCTGCTTTATTGAATTCTGCTGGGCTTTTATTATTATTGTTCTCATTTCCCTACTGCTTCCAAACACTCTTGCTGCTTGGGACATGGAAATTCTAGTAAAGTGACAAAAGTAGCATTTTCTGTCTTTTTTGATAATATTTTTAATTAACTAATTTGTCTATCCAGGATTTCATCCAATAAGTCTTTATCACAAGCTCGCTATGAGCCAGGACTTGTGGTGGGGTCCTCGACACATAAGTAAAAATGAAATATTCTCCAACAGGCCCTTGTTTCTAAGAAGGGGAGCAGTGTCAATTCTGTGTGATATATGCTGCCACAGCATGTACCTAAGGTTTGGGGCAAAGAGGGCACATCCCCCAAGGACACTGCCTTCTTGTTGTATGTTATGAGCCAGTGTCAAAAGAAATGACAAGAAGATCAAGTGAAGGTAGCATCAGAGGTCTCACTGAGATTAATTTCTCTTGAAGTGAGCCCAGAGCTCCAGAAGTATCTCACTTTTATTGAAGGTTAAAGGCAGGCTAAGGAATGGGCGTAATCACTTTAGTGAAGGAAGACTACAATCTCCGTTTACTTCCACCATTTGCCTAATTCTAGGTTCACACAAATGCTAACTGATAACATTCCAAGTAGGGGAGGAGACAACCATTAACATCCAAGTAAGGGAGGAAACAACAAACAGGGAGCCAGGAGAAGCTATTATCTGCCTTCCTGAATCCCAACCTTATGGGATTCAAAAGTAATAGACTGTAGCTGCCCCTGGGCTTTGCTTATTGCTCCCCACTTCTTGGGATGCTAATTACACTTTTCTCTCATCTCTATGTTTCTACACCTTCTGGTGCTTTTGAGGATTGGAGTTTGAGTGAAAGCCCTTTGTGACTCAGCTACTGGGTACTGTCCTTCACATTTGCTGTCCCTTGCTCCCCTATTTACAAAATCTTAGGCAACAAAATTGCCAAAAGGTGAAGAATAACCCCTAGCAAGATTTTTTTAAAGAGACCGTGTGATATCATTGTCTGGGTTCATTTCTACAGAGCCTGGTGAAGGACCCTGTCCTCTCTGTCTAGCAGAAAAGGTGGTGGCAGCTTGCACAGGTTAAGTCATTTACCTGGTGTCACAGAGCTGGTAAGTAAAAAGAAGATATGGAAACTGGTCCATGTGAGTCCAATTCCACTTGTGCACAAAACTCTGTTTAGAGAAGACAACTCCACCCCAGTTTTTTGCTGTTGATTATGACCAAGGTCATTGGACTTTTGTTCAGAATGCTGCTAGGGAGCAGGGGTGGGGAAGATATCTCAGTGGTCTAAGCACCTGCCTGGCAAGCACAAAGGCCAGAGTTCAATCCCCAGTACCATATGCTGTGCTGGACCTGAAACTGGGTGTGGTGGCATATGCCTGTAATATTAGGGGAGGCTGGGACAGAAGAATCACTAGGAGTCCAAGATACATAGTGAGAGCCTGTATCAAAAGAATAAAAATAAAAATAATGCTACTGGGAAATGTAATTATGTTGACCATTTTAGGTGGGTACATCAGGAGTCTGCCCAGAAATTCTCCTTGAAATGAATGAACCTGAATTACTGTGAGTGGGGATTGGCCAAGCTGGAGAGAGGACAGGTGTGCCTCATGACAGCTGGGGCCACAGACTCAAGCCCCAGCAGCACCATCTCTCTGTCCCTCATCTCAGCTCCTCTATGTCATGATGCTTTTCCATGCCAACATCCTGTACTCGACCCACACTCCAGCAGCTGCCTCACCACAGACTGATGGGTGCCCTTCCCAGAGACAGCTCAAAAAGTCCCAGGGAGAGACTTTTGTTGACTTGCTATGACCAGGGCCATGGAGTGGAATGTTTGATTCTGCATGGGTTACAAACAGGGATGGGTGACCTAGTGACCCAGGTCAAAAAGAAAGCCCAGTTTACAGGGCACAATCACCTCTGTGAGGAGCTCTACAGATAGTTACCAAGAACTGGATGGTAGCGCATTAGATAAATAAAATGTGTGTTGCAGGATCAGCTTCTGAAACTAGAAAATAAGGTAGATAGAATTATATCAATCACGAAAGTACCTTGTATGAAATCAAATCATAGGGAAATAAATTTGAAAGTAAGCTTCATAAGTAGAATAGAGGGAAGAAATGTTGGAAATAACTCAAATATCCAACAATACAGGAGCCATGAGGTAAACTCTAACTTATCCTGTCCTTGAATATGAAGCAATCATGAAGAATACATATCCACAGTGTTTAAGAAGAAATAGGAAGAAATTTACATGGATGTTCACAGCATTATCCATGATGAAAATAATTCAAGTGCCCATTAACTAAAGAATGTGTAAATAAAATGTAATATTGTTGAATTACTTTGAAAATGAAATAAAGTACTAATACATGACCTAATATGGAAGAAACTTGACATTATTAATCTAAGTGAAGCAAATCACAAAGGTCTACACATTGCTTGATTGGCTCTGTGAAAGAATAGATTGGGCCCACAGCTTTGCAACTATGCTACATTCTAACCTGACTTTCAGATAAAGACTTGATAATTAGCTAAGTTTCCAGGACTGGAGTTGAACCTGTGATCCTCCTACCTCTGTCTCCAGAATGCTTGGCATGCCCCACTGCATCCAGCTGCTTAATTCTATGCATGGAAACTATTCTTAATAGAAAAATGTACAGAACCAAAGAAAAGATTAGGGTGGCTAGAGAATTGGGGCCAGAGTGGTGGGGGGAAGGGGGTAATCTTACCCACTATTGATGGATAGGGTTTTCTCTCTGGGAAGAAGGCAGTGTGTTAAAGTCAGACGGTAGTGCTGTTACTCAACTGTGAATATCATAAATGCAAATGAATTGTGCACCTTAAAGGGAGAATTTTATAGTATGAGAATTATAGCTTAACATTGTTACCAAAACTCTTATTAGGGAAATAGCAAAAGGATAAGCAGTAGGTTAATAGTCTGGCACTGTTAAAGAAAAAGTGGAAGTGAAACGCTGTCTGTGTATCTCAGCATTCTCGTGTGGAAGCCCTGTATGCAAGGTGATAGTGCTGGGGGTGGAGCCTGAGGGGGAGGATGAGACCTTATGATGTCAGCTCCCCACCTGCCTGCATGCACACTCAGAGGAAACATCACTCACAGACTGGGCAAGAAGGCACCATCCGTGAACCACAAGGCAGGCGGCCCTAGATACTGAGCCTACCTGGGGATTCCAGACTACAAAGGAAGTGCTGGTGCAGAGCCTCCGTGTGTGTGTGTGTGTGTGTGTGTGTGTGTGTGTGTGTGTATTGCTGAGGCAGCTTCTGCACACTAACAGGAAAACCACTGTAGTCCTATGTGATACAAAGGTGCAGAATAAAAAGTACACAGCAAAAGGGGACTGCTCTAAGAGGTGAAAATACTGCCTCTAATTTTTACCTTTTAAAAATGTTTATGAGACAACTGATACCGGCCAAAGTCTATGCAGCACTTCCTCTAGGCCAGGAGCAGGATTTCACTTTGTTCTCCCAACAGCCCTGTGACACAGGAACTACAAGTCCCAGGGTTCACATTTGGGAAAAGCGAGAACCAGGGAGATTTGTTAATTTGCTAATGACCATACAGCTAATTTGCTAATGAGAGTGAGCATTTAAACCTCAGCCTTGACTCCATAGCCAAGTGGAAAGTGCCAAAGGCAATGCATGCTGCATTCATTCTTGCCCTCTTCCCAAGTACACTATTCTATTTTGACACTGAGAGGGATATAGTAGCCCACTGAGGTCCTTCAAATGCCTAGGTTTCCCTGAGCATAAATTCTTATTCTGAGGGCAAGAATGAGTTCTTGAGGTCTGCTTCTGATTTGTTCTTTCTGCAAGTCTCCATCCTTCCCAGCTTGCATTTTCTTTCAATAACATCTTCCCACAGACTGAACTATTGTATCCGAGAGCCACAGTGGGGAAGACCGTGAGGCAACCAACTAGACTATGTTACCTTTGGGAACCTCTCCAACAACTTGCAGTCACTGTCCCTTGAATGCTTCCCCAAGAATGGCTGTGGCCTCAATGTCCCAACCCAACCTGAGTTTGTGAGGATCACTATAACCAACTGCCAACTTATCTGCAGAGAACAGGTGCCATCCTTTCTCTTCCTTTTTATTCTTTGTAATTTATGCTGGTTTATTTTTTAAAAGATCCATCTTTGTGCTATTAATATTCTCTATCGTTTTGAAATGTACACGGTAATGCATATATTCATCGTTCTTTATGCTCATTCTCTTCCTTTAGGGAATAGGAATTTTAATGCACAACAACAAATTACCAGTCCAACATATGAAAAATATATCAACATTTAAATGCAGTAGAAAATTTCACCAGTGCTCAGGCAAAAACACATTGTATCAGGCCTGGCTGGCTGCTCTATCCAAGGACTTCCTCCTCAATCTGCTCCTGCTCCAACTTCTGAATCTCAGCAAGTAGCCACTACATCCCTCGCATGGCTCAAACCCCAGAGACAGGAGTTATTCTTGTTGCCTCCCTCTTCCTCTCCCCCACAGACAATCTGTCACTAAGTCCTGCTGATTATACCTCCAACATCTATCTGCATTTCATCTATTCTCTCCATTGCCCCTGCCTATACACACACACTATCAACTTCCCATCTGGACCCCTCTCCCTGCTTGCACAACAGTTCCGCTAACATAGCCACATGCAAACACACACACGCACACACGTGCGCGCGCGCACACACACACACACACACATACACACATTCCCAAATTCATTAATTATCCAACACTCAAAACAATCTTTTAACAAACGTGCACATTATCGTACCACCTTTTGGCTCTAAACTCATCATGACTTTCCTTTGCTAGCTGAATACTGTTAGAAATTCTCCCTACTGTTGACAAACCACAGCACCACCTTCACCTGACACCTTCATATCTCAGGCTCGGTGCCTGGCTTTCAATTCCTGCTTCCTGAGCATGGTAGTGCACACCTATAATCCCAACACTCAGAGGCTGAGGCAAGAGAATTGCCATGAGTTCAAGGCCAGCCTGGGTTACGTAGCTGAGATCCTGTCTCGAAAAACAAAACCAATCAACTCCTGCTTGTTTTATGCCACCACTCTGTGGCTGGAGTGAAGGGAGGTGCAAAAAAGGAGGCAGCAGAGACCTGATCTTAGAGAGCCTTTTAGGCTACTGGAAAGTTTTGAGCAAGGGACTTAAAACAATGTGGCTTACATTCTAAAAGAAGCATCCTGCAAGCTGTGCTGGGCAGAGACCACCCAGGAAGGCAGGCATCCATCAGAGAACAGAAGTCAGCCACGTGGCTGTTGCTGTCATTCAGAGAAGGAGAGTGGCTTAGTCCATCACAAAGGTGCCAAGAGGTGGCTGGATCCTGGGTGTGTTCCGACAGATTGGCTGTGAAAGATGACATAAGGCCCAAGATAAAGATTTTCCAAAAAAAAGAAAGATTTTCCAGCCTTCTCTAAAGCTATCAAGGAGTAATGTAATTCTAAGTTCTAGCACATGGGGCATGAACAGAAGGAGGTGGCAACTTCTCCTAGAGGAGCCGTATACTCTCCACAGCCCCATCCTTTGGCTGCAGAATGGCTTCAGACAGGAAGACTACACCTCAGGGAGCCACCAAGTGACCCAGAGGCAGCTGCTGCATGACATCTGGCCTGCTAACACAGGCTCATTACACGGACAAGGATATTTCTACCATGCTTAGGTTCCTTTCTCCTAGATCTTGTAAAAGAAGTCAAATGTACGTCCCACCTAACACCTAAAGTAACAGCCAGGTGGTCTTCTGTATCTCAGCAGCTCCAACAGAATTTTATTTTGCCGTATAACAACCCCTGGATGAATCTAAGGGAGACATTTTGATTTTTTTTTTTTTTTTTTTGTCTTTTTGAGACAGGGTCTTGCTATGCAGTTGAGGCTGGTTCTGAGCTCACTTTTGTAGCCCAGGCTGGTCTCGAACTCGCACCAATCCTCCTGCCTCAGCCTCCCAAGTGCTGGGATTACAGGTGTGAACCACCACGCCCGGCTTCATTTTGAAATTTTGAAACATCAGAAATTAAGCAGCTTAGAAGTTGTCAAAAGAGATTCAAAAGTGCTAGTATATTACTACTCATAATATGCTACACAAAATAATCTTTTTAAAATGTATTTAGTATAGAGTCTACAGGGTCTTACTATGCAGGTTGGACTTTTAGTAGTCCTCCCAAGCACTGGGATTACAGGTGTGCCCCACCATGCCCACTCAATAGCCATCTCAGTGCACCCCAGGGGCATGGGGCCAACAGGGGACACCAGCCACTGAACCTTGGTCCCTGAGCCTGCCTAAGCAGGTACTTTAGTCTGCTGAGTTATCTGGCCAGTTTGGAAAATACTGTTAGTTATAATATTTTACTTAATTTTTGAAATGACATGTGCACAAAGTATTCTCCACTCTTCTGTAAGCGTCCAGTGAGTATAGATCACATTTTCATCATCTTTTACCCACCTTGTGTGTATGCCTGGTTCACAGTCTAGCATCCAAAGGTACTTTTTGTTTTGGGTACCAGGAATCAAACTCAGGACCTTGTGCTTGCAAGATAGGTGCTATGATATTCAGCTATATCACCTTTTTGTGGAATAATTAGGTTAGTAAATGAGTTACAAAAAGTGTGGATAAGTGAAACATATGGGCTCTCAGAAGAATGATTCAAAGGGGTCAGGTAACTTGACTCAGGTGATGAAGACAAAAGACTGCATTGTCTGAGTGGACAATTTGCTTGGAGATGGGGTGGGATGAAGAGAAGGAAACCAATGGTGAGCGGTAGGTGCACTGCCTGAAGAGAGAAAACTCTGCACTTGAGTTCCCTGTCCTCTGCTGAGTCCTAGGGATGCAGGACCAACACAGCACAAACTCTGGCATCCATTGTCCTTCTCAAGGGGCTCTTGGCCAAGGGAATTTCAGCCAGGGACATTCGAACCCCAGAACAACTGCAAGTCCTTTCCTACTGCTAGATTCCTTGACATCAGTAGCTCTCACTCACAGATATTCCTGTGCATGCAAATCATTCAGAAAAGTAAACTAGCAAAACATTGTCCTTGGTTTATCCAGAGTGGAAATAAGAATGTGCTTTCCTTCAAATGATTCGTGTATCATTTTTAACCCTCCTTGTTTGCACAGCCTGAAGGAGATTAATTGGAGGAGTTATTTGTTTTTCTCTTCTGCTGCTTTGGAATCTGTCTGTTCTAATTTTGTAGCTAAGATGTAGGCAGAACCAGATCAGATCAAATGTGGGAAGCACTGACCCTACCAGAGCTCTTTTCCAGCCACGTTATCTTTGTTTCATTTTGCCCTCCATCACTTTGTTCTCCCAGCGGCCTTCTAACATCACAAGTGTAAAACTGGGGCTCTGTGATGAGATAATAGTAGTCACCTTTATCCACAACTGAGTTCCCAGCAGCCAACAGAGGTCCCAACCATTAAGTAAAAAAAAATCCAGAAGTGAATCAGAAGTAAATAAATGACAAATCGTTGGAGCTGGGCATGGTGGCGCACGCCTGTAATCCCAGCACTTGGGAGGCTGAGGCAGGAGGATCAGTGCGAGTTTGAGACCAGACTGGGCTACAAAAGTGAGCTCTAGGCCAGCCTGAACTGCATAGCGAGACCCTGTCTCAAAAAGACAAAAAAAAAGAAAAAAAAATCGTGAAGTTCTAACTAACATGAGAACTCACACCATTTTGCTTCATGCTTTCTAGAGCACCAATTACCTTCGTCTAGTGAATCGATGTTGTATGTGCTACTTGCCCACTAATCATTCAGCAACTGTTTTGGTTTTTTAGCCAACTGTGATGACACTGTGGTCCAAAGAAGCTCTTCTAACTTCATGGTAATCCTAAAGTCCAAAAGTAGTGATGTCCGCAATTTGGATATGCCAAAGAGAAGGCATAAAGGGCTCTTCAGTGAGCAAGTACTCCACAGAGCACCCGTACTGCCAGCCTCTAGAGAAGAAACAGCAAATGTGTGTGCAGCACTCTCAGTGGGTTGCTTGACCAGTGTTCTCCAAAGAGAAGTTGGCTCCATTAATAGATGTCCAGAAGCTCAGCACTTCTACTTGGAGCATCTCTTGTAATTGTAGTGGCCAAAGGTAACTTGTGTTAGTCTCTTGATGTCTCAACAAATTTATCATTAAAATATTTATACAGACTTTCCTTTTCCTGAGGTGCATATACACTTTTTTGACAGACATATATGAAAAAAGCAGGGTATGTATAGGACTCAGAACTGCTGTGGTTTTAGGCATATCAGGCATCTGCCTTGAGGCATATGCCCTATGGTAAGTGAGGACCAATATTACCTAGCCGAGCCAGAGCTCTCGACCCTCACTTCTACTCTCTGTTCACTCTAGCAACTGGCAATTTTTTCATTTAAGGGTCTGCCCAGGCTTTTGAGTTAGTTCAGGAGTTAAGCAGGCAAAACGAAAATGAAAGTGAAGCCCCAGCAGCAGAGAATGGAGGAAGGGAGGTGTCTCAGATGGCCTTGCACTGCCTTCCCAAGGCTCAGGCAGTCTTGGCCCCAGGCCAGGAGGGGAAGATGCAGGCGCCTGAGAGAAGTGGGAGATGATCCCCTGCTCTACGACTAATGAGGTGTAAGCACTGCCCCCCAGGCTTTGCGGAGCCTTCCAAGTCTCCTGCTCCTTTTATGCCAGGCCCAGACTACAGCTGAAAAATCAAAGGCTTAGCTGGGTCGGTAAGAGGAATGTTCCAGAATCTTTGCTAATGCACTGAGATCTGTTTCCAGGACATGGGGCTTGGAAGCCAAGAATGTTATGGAATATTGTCTGGGCCACTCAACAGAGGGAAATCACAGCAAGCCCAAGGTGTCAATGACTGTGATGGAAACCTGCTTCAGTGAACATGAAATTAAATCAAATAAAGGCGTGGAAAACGTTTTAAAAATTCTTTCCCATCTTAGGTGAAAACCTCAGAAAATGCAGAATAATTCCTTGACAACCAACTCTTTTTTTTCCAGAGTAAATACTTTCAAAAAGTTAGCAGAGCTAGGAGCACCAGATTGCCTTTCCAATGCACGCTCACATGCAAACAATTAATAGAACAGCTACTTTCAAGCTGCTACTACTCACCTCTCTTGAGAGCCTGTGTTCTATTTTTATGAGTGTATACTTTTAAAACTTGCCTTTTAAACACCTTTATGTCTCTTACAAATTATTTCCACTACTATGTTTACCTAAACATTGATGTAAAAAAATATGGTCCTAGTTTTTCTTATATATGTCACGGAACACAGCCCTAAGCCTGGTGAAAGCAATGTGGGAATCTTTCACATGTTCAGTTCTCAAAGCAGCACAAACAAAAGCTTGGTGATGTGAAATTTATGTTAGTGCTAATGTGCTCATGAGCATATTTCATTATACTCTGAGGTGGGGGATGAACCTGATCCTATGAAATCTCCTGTATGTAAGGTAGGACATTAGGGGCTTCGTCCAAGCAGGTAAAGACAGAAATCTGCTCAGTTTAACTCAACAAATATTTGGATATAGATGAACTATATAAGGATCAAAATTGCTCTAGTTGTCAGAAAGAGTTAAACAAATCAGTTCTTTGCCCTCCAGAACTCAGAGAAGTCAGGAAAATGAACTTGCATCAATGTTGAGTTATATATTTTGAAATTAGGGCCCATTTTACAATTGATAATTTTTCTTTCTTTTTCTTTTTCTTTCTTTCTTTTTTTTTTTTTTTTTTGTATTTTAGGGAAGGGTCTACAGGGTGTTCATAGTCTCACTACTAGATTGGGCTCCTAGTGATCTGCCTGTATACAGCTTCCTAAGAGCTGGGATTATAGGCACTAGCCACCACACCCAGTTCCAGTTGCTGTTTTAGCGCTCCCCAGGGGGTGTGGCTGGTGCGACAGGCCTGGAGATTGAACTCCCAGCCCCTGGGACTGCTTGCAGGTGCATTAATCTGCTGAGCTATTTGGCAGGCCGTACAATTGATAATTTTTCAAAATATATTGCTGGGACATTTTTCTTTGTTAGAGGCACATAAACAATAAAATAACTTATCTATTATAGCGAAGTTTCTATTGGATGAAATGTAATAGCATATGACAGAACATGGTACTAAAATAAAGAGATTCAAAATTGAAATACAGAAGTATCACCCTTTCCTAGCAGAGTATTTATAGTTGAAGTCCTAAACGGTAAATGACATAGTAAAAATAAGGATGTATTACAAGATAGCACTTATAAAATTCTTATTTACACTAACAAAATGAGCCCGAGGAGCTCATTTTGTTAATATATTTTGTTAATATAATAATAACAAAATTATTTTGTTATTTACACTAACAAAATAAATGATACTTATGCTCAGTGGCGTAAGTGTCTGCCTGGCAAGTGAAACATCATGAGTTCACTCCCTGGTACCAAAAAAAAAAAAAAATAATAATCAGACTACACATCAACAAAACGATGAAAATGAAGCTAGTGCTGTAATTTTATGATTGACAGCAATAAATATTACACATTCCCTTCCCTTCCTTTTTCTTTTCTTTCTTTGCATACTATGAGCAATTTTATTCTGTAGAATCTGATCTTTCACCCAACTATTCATTTTTGTCTTGATTGCCTGGCTTAAATTTACTGTCCAGGACTTGGGCCACTGACCCACACAGGTGAAGAACAGTGATGAAGCCTGAGATGATAAACAATAACCAACAGCTTTTTTCAATATTCTCAACTCAACACAAATAGGTATTAATCAACAAACCTTGCAGTGATTTTTATCTCCTCCCTGATTCCACACTTCTGCAACTGCCAAACCCTGAACATGTCTTGTGCTATTCGTGCTTCCTGTCTTTGCTCATGTTTCTCCCTTTGTCCTGGATGCCTGTTCCTTTCTCTTCAATTGAGAAAACCCATGTGCACATTTCAAAACTCAGGTCCACCATGAATGGTGGACCATTTTCTTTGCTTGAGCTTCCCAGGAAAGCAGAATCTGAGACTTGAAGATGTATGTTCACTTGGGAAATGATCCCAAGGATTAGAAGGTGGGGGACTGGAAAGACTGAAACAGGGAAGCAAAAATAGTCCACAGAGGAACAAATCATTGCATTGTGCCCTTCTGTGGACATCTGGGGCCCCATCCCACAGGGACCAGTTGAAGATGTCTTGAGATGGACTTCAGAATTGCTACCTATGGTAAGATTATTTATTCATCAACTCTTGCTCCTATTGGCCATCAGTTGACTCAGAGGATATTAACCCGCTTGATTTTGCAGACCAGGCATGATTCAGAGGAGCCCTTCTGCAGAAAGTGAGAGGTGGACAATGAGGTCAAGTTATGTATGTTCTAAGTTGATTGCCATGGTAACAGAGTAAAGGGTGAGTTAGTGCATGAGGGTGGTGTACAAGAGGGCACACTCTTAACATGCACACAGTTAACCATCAGCTCTTCCTGTGGCAGGCACTGACCTCTACTTCACAGCATCTGCCCTGGTGCTCCACAAAAGTCAGTGGCTGATACAATGAGAATGAGCTACCTAAAAGTGGTGGCAAGATCTTGTCGACCTCTAGGCTTTTATAGGCACCCTGCACAGTAATCACCATCATATTGCCTTACAACCTCCCAAGAGAATGAGAACACAAATTTTATTTTATTTTTTTCTTGTTTCAGAACCTTGGTTTGTTTATTCACTCATTTTTATGGCCGGCTCAGCCCTGAGGGCAGGGCTGGCGCAGCATGTGGTGCCGGGTATCAAACTGTGGTCCCTTCAGCTGCCCAAGCTTTCCCAAACAGGCGCTTTAGACCACTGAGCCATCCTGCCGGGCCCGAGAACACAAATTTTAAATTGATAGATCACTTTAGGGCACTTTATTATCAACATTATACTTTTACTACTTATTTTAATTTTTTTCTTGAATATGGTAAAATCCATGTAACATAAAATTTACTATCATAACCACTTTATTTATTTATTTTGGGTGAGACTGGGGTTCAGGGTTCAAGCTCACGACTTTACACTTGCCAGGCAGGCACTTGTGCCACGGAGCTATCTCCCCAGCCCCATAACCACTTTAGATACACGACTCAGTGGCATTAAGAACTTTGCTGTGCAGTCATCCCTACCAGCCATCCACAGGACACATTTGCTCTTATACATGAATTCTTTGCATCCTTGTAAACCTAATTCTCCATTTCTCTCTGCTCCATTCCCTGAGAGCCACAATTCTGCTTTCTGTCTCTAGGAACTTCATGATGTTAGATACCCCACATGAGTGGAATCTCATGGTATCCATCTTTCTGTGACTGTACTCAGTGTAATGTCCTGATGGCGTGTTTGAATGGCAGCAGGTAACAGAATTTCCTTCCTTTTTTAAAACACTGAGCAGTATTCCACTGTATGCATATTCCACATTTTGTTTAGCTGTCCACACACTGATGAGCATCTGGGTTGCTTCTGTCTTTTGGCTGTTGTGAAAAATATTGCTATGAACATTGGTGAAGAAATATTTCAAGTTCCTGCCTTCAATTCTTTGGGATATATTTACATGGAAGTGAAATTGCTATATTATATGGTAATTCTGTTTTTAATTTTTTGAAGATCATCCATGCTATTTTCCATAATGTCTACACCATTTTACATCCCCACCAGCAATACATATAGGATCAAATTTCCACAACTCCTCTGCAACCCTTGTTATTTCTTGATTTAATTAAAAAAAAAAAAAAAAAAA